>JAQQSU010015546.1:0-11149 GCA_028627135.1 Pseudochirops cupreus
TTTTTGATCATGGCTTTCTGGTAGTCCAATAATTTTTAAGTTGTCTCTCCTGGATCTGTTTTCCAGGTCAGTGGTTTTTTCAAGGAGATATTTCACGTTGCCCTCTATTTTTTCATTTGTTTGGATCTGTTTGATAGTATCTTGATTTCTCATGAAGTCATTTGCTTCCATTTGCTCCACTCTAATTTTGACAGAATTAATTTCTTCAGAGTGCTTTTGAGATTCTTTCTCCACAAGATGCTTAATTCTTATCTTCATGCTAAACATTCTAAGTTCCTTCAACTGCTCATTATATGGAGTCTGCTCCCTATCTAGGTCACATTTGTCTGGCCATTCTCCAGTTTTGAATATTCTTAAAATATGCTGCTCAGAATATTACCAATGTAATTTGATGAGAGTAGAATTCATAGGAGCTATCATCTCCTTTAATTAATGCGGCCCGAGATTATGTTGTCCATTTGAGTACCATTCCAAACTTATTCTTGTTGGGAATCTTCTCTGGGGATGTTGATAGAGGATAACTCTAAGGATTCTGTCAAATCACTGGCTTTTTGGGTACGTTGTGAGAAATACCTAATGAATAGTTGCAAGACACTTTTCTGTATATAAAATTCAGTAGAAATGCTTAGTAATTTCTTGTAGCCCTCTGGGAAAAGGGACCATTTGACCAACCTTCCCTCTTAGCCATTTGACAAAACAAAACCCCAAAAAATAGCCCAGTTGCAGCTTCAAACTTGGGTCCACATGTCGGGCTTAGTCAAAAAGCTCATATATTCTTGTTTTCCTAAATGAGGGATGCACTCAAGCAATTGAAAACAACTTCTGGGACAATCTTGTTCCATTACATCTAATGGAATTGAGTGTGTGCCCTGTGTCATGTGTGCTGATGCTTTAGAGAAACAAAACGGGATTTTCCCATTACTCAGAGGATGGATGAGACGTGAAATGAACTCCTTAAAGGCACCTCTCTTTGTCACAATACAACCAAGTGAGTCATGTTAGCAGATTTGGGGAGCAAGTTGATTTTCTAGCACCTATTCTGTATTCTCCAACATCTCCTACCATCCAGTGGCTGCTTGGCTAGAGAGCCAAATCAAAGTATGAAGCTTGCAAATAAGAGAGATGCCATCATCATTTGGAACCCAGAGGTTCAATTCTAAAGGTGCCATTGTTTTCTTGCTTGTTCTGAGATGGTTGGTGACATTTTAATTTTTCTACTTTTCTTTCTCTGTAAATTTGTGTAAATGTCTTCCCCTCTTTTACAATGTTTGTGTACCCTCTACTTTTTGTGTGCCAAAACGTTTTGGCACATCATTTTCTCCTTGCTAAAGAGCTATAGTCTCATAAGAATATGAGAAAGAGAAGAGAATCTCTTTGGGCTCATAGGACTCAGAATTTTAAGGGACCTTAGAATTCACTTAGTTCAATCCCCTCCTTTTATATCCAAGCTAAGACCCAGAGGGAGGACAGGATTAGGTGAACGTGATGGAAAGAGTTCTAGATTTGGAGTCAAGGACCTGGGCCCAGATCAAACACTTACTACTTGTGTGCCCTTAAGTAGTCTCTTAAACACCTTGGATGTCAGTTACCTAATCTTTCAAAGGAAATTTGAAGATCCATTTCATCTCTAAAGTAATGATAATTGATCCTATGGTCATAGAATTTAGAGTACAAGGGACCTTAGTAATAGTTTTATTGCCTTCAATCTATATCAGAAAACTGAGAATTTTTGTCTTGTCCAGGGGTCCCATTGCTAATAAGTAATTGGAAACAAGGTTTGAATCCATCCAGATTCTCTACCTTCAAATTCAGCATTTTTTTTCCTGTGTATTCACTGAAGGACACACAGTGACAGATTCCACACTAGCTGTGTGTACTGGATACCACATCTCCCTAGACTGCTGGTTCCTGGGTACTTCCCTTTATAAACTCTACAGAGCACTTCTGGTTTGGCTGACAATGCCTACCACTATCCCTACAGTAATTCCGAGGAAGTGATAATCAGACAGCTCTTCTTCCTGAGGTCTGGCTATGGCCCCTAACATTCTAGATGTCTCCCACTAAGTCAAGGCCATCAGAGATGGGAAGGATGGTGGATTCAGAGATGGGAATGGTGGTGGTCCCTGAGTTTTTAGCCCATCTTCCTAGGATTTGCTAGACTTCTAGAGACATGGTTTGGGAAAAAGTATAGGATTGCCTCAACTGGGTCACTCTAGAGTTGTGATTCTGCCATCAGATACCATGCCTAGGTGGTTCTAGGCAAAATCTCTCACATCCATATCCCATAGCAGTGGAAGGGCAGTTTAACTTGATGAGTTAGGTGCTGTCCTTATCTGCCAAGGATTGGGAGGGGGCAATGATTGGTATCTGAATTACCATAGGGTGCACTGCAATCATAAGTTTCTAGGTCTTCCCTGATCTGAGCAGGCCTTGGCCCTTTCTCCCCATGGACTCTCTGGACTTTGTATTTTGCCTTATTTTGCTGTTACCCATCTACTGAGATTGGAGTCTAGGTCATTTCTGTACCCATATTCCCACTCAATAATGGTTATTTTTCTGCATCTTTCTCCAGGATACGTGGTAGTTAGGAAGAGTAAGGACTCAACAATGACCATGTGGTTGTAAACCAAGCTGACTGGAAGGCTGAATGGGAAGTTAGAAAATGAGGTGGTTTGAGGGAAAGATGAATTATTTTCTAGGTGTGTTGAATTAGAGATGTTTATGGGACATTTAGTTTTAGATATCCAATAGGTAGCTTGTAATGCTAGACTGCATGTAGCGCAGTAATTCATTGGAGCTGAAGTTTTAGATTTGTGAGTGATCTACATAGAGATGATGAGAACTGATGATGTCACCAAGAGGTATTTAGAGAATAAGAGATGACCACCCGAAACAGGTATTTGGCAGCCATCCCCAGTTGGATGGTGTGACACCTTTGAAGATCTGGGGTAGGAGACTGAGGAGGAACAGACAGGAAGAACAGTATCACAGAAGGAACTTGGAGAGGAGAGAGTAACTAGGAGGAGGTAGTAAATAGTGCAGGTTAGGAAGGAGGAGGATTGAGAAAAGCTCATTTCAGTTGGGTAATAGTTGATGGCATATGAATGTAATGGACTACTACTTAACCATGGGAAAAGTTGAATGATGATTTCAGAGAATCCTGGGGAACATGAGCAAATGCAAGGTCAAGGCAGTAGAACTAAGGAACAATTTATACAAGAAGGACAACATTATAAATCGAGGCAACTTTGAAAAATTTAGAAACTAATCAATGCAGGGATTAAACATGTTTTGAGAGTATTTAGTAATGAAGCCCTTTTGCCCCTCTCTCCCCATCTCTCCCCTTCTGTCCCCTTTTCTCTCCCTCTCTCCCCCTCTTTCCCCCTTTTTCCTTCCCTTCATCCCCCTCCACTTTTAATTAGGAGATGAGGGTGCAGTAGTGATACCAGAACATTAAAAAGATGGTCATTGTAAATTTTTTTAATGCACAAAAGAGAACAAGAGCAAATTTAAAATATAACACATATTAGCAGGGTCATTTTGAAAGTAATGTGAAGAATTTTTATAGGGTAGTGTGTGTGTATGTGTGTGTGTGTAATATTTGTAAATATGTGGTAAATTCTAGAGTAAATATATGTTGAGAAGCAAGTGTATGAAATGGAAATTCACCGTTTTATATAGAATTTCTTTTTGTGTTCTGCTGTGTATTCGGAAATGCCCTTTTTATTATTTAAGTTCAGAATATTTTTTAAAGGGAAAGTGTCATTAGATTTGGCTATCAAGAGATTTTTTGGGTAAATTTGGAGAAAACAGTAGAATAAGGAAGTTGGAAGCTAGAGGTTTAAGAGGAAGCACAAAGAAAGGAAGTAGACATTAACAATACAGACAGCTTTTTGAGATGTTAGGCTGAGACAGGATAGCAACTGGACCAGTGATTTCATTGGTATAAAGAATTGCCCAATGAGGAACCTTCGGTCACCAAAGCAGGTTGACTTTTTCTCTCCAATTTCCAGTCTCAGAGAATTGTCTTGAATATTTAGAAGTTCAGTGACTTGCCCAGGATCATACAGCTAGAAGGGTTCAGTGACAGGACTTGAAGCCAAATTTTTCCCATTTTGAGGCTAGCTCTCTGTCCCTTACACTGAACAGGATCTCTTGGCTGAGAAATAGAGAACCAGAGGGCGAGGGGGAAAACTTGAAAGGAAGGTAGGATCAAGTGAGCATGCAGTGTGATCCAAGGCTGATTTTATATTTCTTTGAAGAAGTTTTACATTTTTATTACAAAAAGTGACCCCTTCCAAAATCAACTAATTACATGTTTATGAACTTTATTTTTTAAAAAATCACTGTTTATATGACTCAAAAAATTAAATTAGGAAAAAAAAACATATTAACTGAGGAAGACAAAAGATATATCAAAAAAGTCTCAGGGAAATAAAGAATAACATTTTAATCCATTGTTTCCAGAACAAGCCTCCCCAAAGCATTATAACATTTTCACTTCTTTATTTAGTTCCACAAAACCTTCTATGCAAGTCTGCACCCGTGGCTTAGTCATATATTGCAAATATATAAAATATATCCAAGGATAATAAAAATACTAGCGTATTTATATCCACGTGGCAAACTGTTCTCTCTTTAAAATACACCATCAACACGATAATGTCAGAAGTAGTTGATATAGAGCATGGCATCTTCCTGAGAAGATGGTTTATGCCCATTATAGTTCTGCCTACACTTGAATCCATTATCATCATTTTTGAATAAACAGAGCAGGCTTTTAAGTGAAAATGGAAAGTGGACAGAAACACTGTACTAATGACTTGGCCTCTATGGATAATACTAACTCAACTAAAAAACAAAACAAAAAAAATGAAAAAGAAAAAGACTGAAAAAAATAAGAATAAGATAGTAATCATTTTTGTTCTTGTTTGTGTTGTTGTAATTGTCTTTCCCCTAGATAGTGAATGAATGGATTAATGAAAAAGCATTTATTAATGGCCTACCATGGCCAAGTTATTGTGCAAACTTCTGCCTTCAAGGAATTTGTACTCTAATATATGCAACTGCACATAAAGATGAGTGGTGACCTCAAGAAACAAGAAATACACACATAGGTGGAGAATTAGCGAATATTTTGCATAAGTTAGTAAAAAAAAAAAGGAAACCATATAAACCATGGACAACTTTGTGAAAGTAAATAATAAACGTTAGGCAGCGTACCAAAATTTGGAGTTATGGAACCTAAACAATTACTTAGCTAAAATATGCATCTGAAAACATGGTATAATAAAAATTTTTAAAAGGATCAATTAATTTAGTGTGCAATTAGGAAAATTCAGAACATTAAACATTCTAATATAAGCACAACAATGACAAAAATAAATCAGAAAATTGCAGGAGAAAAAAGTGAAATGGAAAATAAAGATTAGAGAAATGATAAAGCTAAAAATAGGTTCTTTGAAAAGACCATCACAGTTAGTGATGTGGGGGGAGGGATGAGAGAGGGAAAAAGAGAAAGGAATCACTAAAATGAGGGACAAGATGAAATCACCACAGAAGAAAAAAAATAGTTATCAGAACCTTTTCTATGCAATTATATGCTAGCAAACCAAGAATTTAAAGGAAATGAACCATTACTTGAAAGATAGAACATCCAAATGAATATAGCATTAAATAGAGATCTTAAATAACCAACTCTCAGAAATTGAAATTGATGAAGCCATAAAGGAATTACCCAAGGTGTTGGTGGTAGTGGTGGTGGTCAGGAGGAAAATTCATGACAGACTTAATGGTGAATAAGATCAACTGCTTTAAGAGCAACAAGTCCCTACACTGTACACTTTATTTTCATAAATTAGGAAAGAAATCATTTCACAAAATTTCTCTTATGAGAAAAATGTGATGCTAATCCAGGGAGGAATGAAACAAAAAGAATAAAAAAGAAAATACAGAACAATATTGATGTAAACTTTAAATAAATCTTAGCAAAATAAGCTATATTTCCTATATAACCTAGAGAAACATGTTAAAACTTTGAACTGATACACAAGGAAGTCAATAAAACGAAGAAAGCAAAATAATTAAAGATTGCACATTGTATAATTCAGTTGGTTAGCCTTTCTTCTTTAGAGAATGAGCTCCTTGACAGCAGGGTCCGTCTTTGACCTTTCTTTGTATGCCCAGTGCTTAGTAAAATGCCTGCCGCATAGTAGGCAGTTAATACATGTTAACAATAGACTGAGTAGTTTTGTTCAAATTGATTTTTCATCTTTAATCTTTATTACCAAGGAAGGCTAAAAGGTTAGGGAAAATAGGAGAAGTCTATCCAGGAATAAATCTGATTTTAAAATAACAGCCACAAATTAAAATAAATAAATAAGTCAAAATTTGAGGGGAGCAGAGCATGATCTTTTCATGGGATCTTGCGTCCCATCCAGCCTCTCTATCTCCAGCAACCAGCACTATGCCCGGAATATTGTAGGTGTTTAATAAATGTTTGTTGATTGACGGTTGCTAATGCACCAGGCTTCCAGGTTCTGGGCTTACACTGACCACGTTTCAGCCTCGAAGGGCAGCCACCCCATCCCCCATTACTTTTACTTTGGTTTATTTTACACCAACCCAGAATTTGCTCTTGAAAATCTTAGATTATAGCTTGTGCCTATCTCTATAGGTTAAAGGACCCTCACATTATGTGTAAGTATTCAAGGTAACAATGCATATTGGTTACAGGACAGTCTTTATTTTACCCAATGGAAAATACAGAGAACACAAAAATGACCCATGGTAATTCATAAATAATTGGTATGATTTCCTCCCTTTCACATGAAACTTACTTTCTCCCCAGGGTCCTATAGAATTCCTTATCCTTATAGGACCATGCTGTGGTTTGAACTCTGCTTGGAAAGGAAGTGAACTTGAGGTTTCTAGAGTACCACTCTCCCCCAAGAGTCCTATGAGCCCTTCTGTCATCCTAGTGATATATATGAAGTTCCAGCCTTATGACACTATTCTAAAGGCTTGGACTCCTCTGAGAAGGAAAAGGAACTTCAGGATGCTAGCAATAGTTCCTTTTCCATAAGAACTGATAAAGTAGAGAAAAAAGGTAAAGTTTGTTGCTTCCTTCAAATCATGGTTCTACTCCATATCTCAATGGAAGTCTAAATTCTGATATGTTAAGCTTAAGGAGCAATAGCAAAACAACACTGTCCACACTGTAAAGGAGCTCACATTTGTAATGGTGAGAGACAACACATATAGGAAATTTCATCTGCAAGTCAAATGGAAAAGCCCCATGTTCTTTAGGGTATAGCAGCAAAACAGATGGTAATTATCCTTCTTTGATGTTATTTCTACCGATGAAAAAATATCCATTTCTGAGGCTGAACATTTTGGCAATGCTAAGTACTTTGGTTCTAAGAAATGTCTTTCCCTAGTCTTCAGTGGATGTTGTTATGAAAAGACTAGTTAGCCAAATTCTACAAGAAGTCAATATTGTGGAGTAAATGCTCCTCTGCCAATCAAGAGGCTGATATTCAGGTACTTCCACTACTTGACATTGTTGTTCCCCTCTCCTGGGGTCATGGGCCTGAGAGTACTTGCAATTACAACATGCCTAGCCCCTGACTAGGTCCAGGTGCTCAAGGTCAAGGAATTTAGTGTCTTGGAATTCTTATTTCATGACTGCTTTCACCTGCGTCTTCCAATGGGCCAAGGGGCTCTTATTTCTGTTTATGGAGTTGGGAATAATAGGTTGACTCCTAGGGAGCCTATGATAATGAGCTGGTGCTCCTCAGAGACCATGGTCCACTCTCAGGTCACTTATCTCCAACCCATGCTCAGGTTTCACTGGATCTCTTTACAGAAGATAGGGGAAAACTCCAACTAGGATAAAGCTGATTCTTAATGCTCAGTGATATAACCTTAGTTCTCTCACAGAGCTTTTCAATGGTAATGACTCAAACCCTCTATATAGTAAGACTGTGAACATAAATTCCAAACAAAGGTTCGCTTCCCTTTGCCCTTACCATGTTGATCAAAGAACTCCTCTGATCCACTCACCTACGTAGTATGTTTAGCCATCTCTCCTTTTCCTGTCCATCTGAATAATTTCTGCCTACTTTTTAGACTGCCACATCCCTCTTTTCATGGTCCATTTAACTATGCCCTGGAGCCAAGGATTGGTGGGGACATTATCTAGAAAGTCATCAAAAGGTAAATGTTATTTGGATCATGTTCTGAGTGATACCATATCCTTTCATTCCTTAAAAATAAAGAATGCATTGCTAATAATGATAAAACAAAGTCTCTGTCTCTTTCTTGTCTCTGCCTCTGTTTCTCTGTTTCTCTCTCTGCAACCCGCTCTCTGTCTTTCTGGGTCTTTGTTTCTTTGGGTAAGACTGTTTTACTCCTTATCTTTCTTTCTTTCTCTCTCTCTCTCTCTTTCTCTGTCTCTCTCTCTTTTCTTTTTGTGTAAGAGATTATTTCCAGACTTAACAGATCAGCGCATTAAAATCCATAAATATTTGATCAGCGAGTAGTCCTTGGAGAGGCTGCTACAATAATAGCTGAGCTTATCCATGTGTGCTTCTCCTCTCCCCTTCCTCCTTCTTCCCACAGCTTTCCTCCTCCCCCCTCTCCCCTTGCACCCTGCCAAACATTTGGGTAATCTATTTACTAATGAACTCAATATTAATGTATCCATTTTTCTCCGTTAGTGTCAGCTTTCATTAGGAAACATAGGAGTGCTGACATTAATCGGATGAAAAATGGGTCTCAGGGAGGCCGTTGGATCCTTGCAAGTTGATGGGGGAAAAAAAGTTTCTCTGGGAAAAGGCATGGTTATTATTGGGGCTCCTCTGTAAGGAAGAGATTGGGGGATGTTTTTCTTCCTCTTCAGGCATCTGCTGGTGTCAGCCCACTTGGTGGAATTGGAGTAAGAAGCAGCTGCATCACCTAATCCAATAAATGGTGTGGTGTGGTGTCTTTTGTCTTTTCTCAAATTCCAGAGTAAAGGGTGAGCAGAGGGTGCTGGGGAGGAGACTAAGGAATGGGGTGGTACCCAAATCATAGGTTAATGAGTTGGAAGAATTATCAAGAACTCATTTGTTACAGATTACAACCCAAGACAAGTAAGGTATTGGTAGCCCCACTTTACAGGTGAGGCAACTGAGGCCTATCAGTATTGAATGATTTCCCCATGGTCACAAAACCAGCAACTGGTTTGGTGAAACAGTATATAACATATTTCACATAATGATAATGACATTGGAGAACGTCATTAAAGGGGAAAGAATCAAAGACCTAGGTTTTAGTCTACCACTTACTTGCATTGTGATATTTTTTTTCCAAATCACAACCTTTTCTAATTAGTTCCCTCACTGTAAAATGGGGAAAATAGACTCTGCCTTGAGCACCTAATCTCAGGACCCTGCCCCCCTCCAACCCCACATACTATATTCTTGACAACAGCGGCACAGCTGTTGCTCTTAACATCTAAAACATTGACCATTCATAAGGTCCTACACTGAGACCTGAAAAGGATATTGGAGATCGTCTCATACAAGTTTCTCATGTTGCAGATGAAGACAGTAAGGCCCAGTGTGGTGAAGAGAATTATCTTTGTTCATCTTGACCTCCACAGCACTGCTAAAGTAAGCCACATGACCATGCCATCTGGGTCTGCTACAGATCCATATTGTAGAATCTCAACTTCTCATAGCAAAGCTTTTATTTCTCCATGAGCCCTCTATCCCCCTCCCCTTAATGACGGATCCAAACCTCCCCTTTCTTTCACTCCAATGAAATCTCCATGTCGTTACCAACAATCACAAGAACAACAAATATACTGTCGTATGAGGAGATAGAATAAGGAAATTAATCTAAAAGATATACATCTTCAAAATAAATAGAGAAATCATGTGTTAAGCACTTATTAGGCGCCAGACACTACGCTAACCCCTGAAGGTACAAATACAAGCAAACAATTTATAGCCCCATTCTCAAGGAACTCAAATTCTAATGGGGAAGGTAACATATTAAATGAAGCTAAAAAGGGGAAATGACTGTATGACAACATGGTGTGGAGATGGCCAGGAAGGGATGTGGAGCTCTGGTTCCAGCAAGATCCAGCCAAGGCTCACCACAGTTCTGGTGAGAAGTGGATGGAATGATGACTAAAATACAGGAAGAATGACAATGAGGTGGTGCACTGAATAGAACACTAGGACTGGAATCAAGAAGACCTGAGTTCAAATCCAGCCTCAGACTATTACTAGCTGGGTACCCCTGGCAAGCCATTTAACCCTTTTTGCCTTAGTTCCTCATCTGTAAAATGATCTGGAGAAGGAAATGAGAAACTAGTATTTTTGCCAAGAAACCTCAAATGGAGTCATGAAGACTTAGACATGACTGAAACAGTAGAGCAACAATAATTCAGGGGGCATTGTGCAGGCGTCAGTAGTCATTATTTCTCTCAAACTCTCTTTTTTCTTTTTGGAGGGGGGAAGGCAGGGCAATTGGGGTTAAGTGACTTGCCCAAGATCATACGGCTAGTAAGTGTTAAGTGCTAGATCTGAACTCAAGTCCTCTTGACATCAGGGCCAGTGCTCAATTTACTGCACCACCTAGCTGCCCCTTCTCTCTAACTCTTATGATTGGCAATGTCTTAATCTCCAGGAAAAGTGAATTCCCCACAAAACGATAATTTAGGAATATTGGCCCTGCCACTGACCTGCTATGTGGCCTTGGCCAAATCTCTTAAAGTCTGTGGGTCTCCTCCCACTCCCACCCTCAGATTGTTTTCCACTCTGTGAAATGTAGGAAATTCTCACTGATCTCCTATCTTCTTCCTTACTTTTTTACTCTGAGCAGTTTTAGGCTGTTCGGAATAAATGTACTTAGTGTACTTAAAAAACCTGCATTCATTAATTTCTTGTTACTATTATCGATTTATATTAGTGAGTACCAGAAACTTAGGTACACAGCTAAGAGATAAAAAGGAGAAAGGTTCCTTTCTTTTTTTTTTAATTTTATTTTAGTTTGCATCATTCATTTCCATAAGATTTTGAGTTACATATTTCCTCCCCATCTTTCCCCTACCCACCACCCCAAAACAGCCATCCCAGTGTATCCCCCCGCCCCCAGG
>JAQQSU010015547.1:0-11149 GCA_028627135.1 Pseudochirops cupreus
TGGAATAATATAGCAAGAGCAGCCTGGACACAACTTCAGAAGTGTGCAGAGCCTGGTTCTAACATCAAGTCCAAAGTCAAGAAGGAGGCTGGAAGAAGAAGCAAATGAGGAAAGAATCCACCCCCCAAATCCATGATGGTGACAGAGTTGCTCAAGGCTTAGGCTCAAGAAGAAAGCATTATACACAGCGTTTCATAACCTTGGTCACCCACGTCTGCAAGCAAAGCAGGGAAATTCATTCTCATATTTCTCTGGTGGGCCAAGCCAGGTCATTCCGTTTTCATAATATTCAGTTTTATTTTTTAAAATTATTTCTCTTTTCCATTTTTACCTTTGTTTTTGTGTTTAATATTTTCCTGGTTCTGCTTCTTCGTTTTGTATTAGTTCACGTTAATCTTCCCAAAGGTTCTCTGTACTCATCATGTAATCATGTGTTACAGCACAGTCCTGTTCCATTGTCTTTGCATGTTACCATTCATTTAGCCATTCCCCAGTGATGGAGCCTGCTTTGTTTCCGGTTTTTTGCTACTACAAAAAGCACTGCCATAAATATTCTAGTATGTCTGGGTCCTTTTTTTTCATTGACTTCTTTGGGGCTGATGCACAGGTGTGAGGGCAGGGGGCATGTGCTTGCTTGAAACCCTTCTAAATCGCTTTGCGTGATGGTTGGACCCGATCATCGTTACGCCAGGGGCACATTCATGTGTCTGTCTTTTCATAATTCCTCCTGCGCTGACTCTTCATTCCTTTCTTTCATTGTGATCCCAGGTTGTTCTGATTCCTGTTTCTCTTGGTGGGTTTGGAGCAGGGTTTCATGGGGCTGTGAAGAGCTTGTGGTTCTTTCAGGACCTGTCTTCATGTTATTTAGTGATGAGGTATGGCAGTGTATAAATTTACACATTGGTGTATGTATTTGCTGGTAAATAATAGCAATTCATAACCTTGTTAATCTTCTTTTTCCTCTTCTTTCCAGTTTTTCACTCTTATAATCCTTTTCTCACCCAATTTCTCTGCAATGCTTTTGACCCTGTGCGTCAGGTGTCCTGAATGAAAGTCACTCCAGTAAGAAGACCATAACTCGGTGAATTTTGTTAGGTTGTTCTAGTCATGTCTGACGCTCTGTGGCCCCATTTGGGTTTTTTTTTGGCAAAGTCACTGGACTGATTTGCCATTTCCTTCTCCAGCTCATTTTACAGATGAGGAAACTGAGGCCAACAGGGTCAAGTGACTTGTCCAGGGTCACCCAGCTGGTAAGTGTCTGAAGCCAGATTTGAACTCGGGTCTTTCTGACTCTTGACCTGGTGCTCTACGTACTGCACCATCCAGCTTCCTTGTGGCACACAGTAGGTTTTATATAAATGCCAACATTGTTGTTATTCTCTGGGACACCTGGGCAGAAGTGACGACGTGGTTGACGTCTTCTGCCCTGACGCTGTGGTAGAGGAAGAAGCGTGGCAGCATGTTTCTGTCTTCGCTTTTGCCTTCAGGGGGAAGCTTTCCAGCAGGCGTGCCCTTAGAGCCCCGGGGTTGTGGCTGATCCCAGGTGGGCCGCCTGCCTATCTGTAACGTCAGGTTTGTGCTGGATGCGGCTGTGATGTTGCTGGCCAGCTGTTAGCCAGCTGTTGCAGTTTTGGAGGTGCCTGTGCTGCAGTTCAGGGGCACAGCAGATTGTGCTTAAAATGTGGCGTGTTTATTTGCTTTTAGATTTAGTGGGTGAAGGGGGCACCACAGGCAATATTAGCCCATCCTAGACTGGTCCAGGGGAAGGTTGACTTCGCTCCATGTGCTTTGGCATGTTGCTGGTGCTTCCCAGGTGTCCGACAGCATTAGCTTGACTCTCTGGTTCAGCTTTTGTCTTTGTCCGGAGAAACAGCCGTCTAATGCCTCTGCTTTCTCACCGGTGAGTTAGAATGAATGCGGGGCACACTATGCAGCCACTCGTAGAATTAACCCAGTGCTGGAGTCCTCCAGTTTTTTCTTGGATAGTTCCAAAGGTGGGGAATTTATCACCTCATGAATGAGTCCATCCATGTTTGAACTATTCTGACTCTTAGGAGGCTCTTTCTAATAGTATGTATAAATTTGCCTTCTAACAACTTCCTCCCTCCCCCCCCTGCCGTAACTACTTTCATTCGTTAGATTCCTTTTACCAGTCCCTGATTTGCTTCTCTCTACTTTGGCAGCCTCATTCATTTCTGTTGCTTCAGCTATCAGTGCTACACAGAGTACTTCCAAATTCATATCTGTGGTCCTGACTTCTTTACTGAGTCCCTATTTGAATCTCCAACTAGCTGCAAGATACTGCTGTCTTGATATTGGGCAGACACCTCAAATCTACTCATATAAACCTATCCCATCTTGTGATATTATGGTATAGCTTTGGTCAGCCTCCAGTGTTCAGGAGCACAACACTGGCATTGATTCCTTTTCCATTTCCCCTCTCATCTCCCATCAATCAAGCCCTCTTGATTCAATCACTTTGAAAGTGATATGAAAGATGACCTTGAAAGGGAAAGGAGGCTTAAGGCAGCCAAGCCAGTTAGGATGGTGTCGCTGCAGCCCAAATTAGAGTGGTTGATGGTGGTCATGTGGGAGATGCTGCCGAGGTGGAGTCGCCACGACTTGGCCGTAGATTGGAGTTGGGGGGTGAGGGCTAGGGGACAGTCAAGACTGCCTCCGAGGTCACAAGAGCCATGGCTGAGACAGGTAGTGGCAGAGACACAAATCAGTCCTGCCTTACGGTCCTCAGGCTGGTTTTCTGCTGCGTGAAGTGGTTGTAGATGCTCCTCCTATTAGCCATGATACCTGACATTCTAAGGAAGCCTCCCCATTGTCTTCTCTTCCGCAGTTACTTACTTGCATTTCCCCTCCCCAAGTTTTCTCAATGGCGGTTTCACTCCTTGTTAACACTGCGTAGAGCACCTGGCACCCTTGTCAGAAGAGGGCCATTGTGAGTTGAGCCAGCAGAAGAATAGAGGCCTGTGTTCGAAATGTGGCAGTCAGAGCCCTGGTTGGAAGTACAGCATAAGAGCTGGCCTGGACTTACTGGTTTTCTGGCCTAGTTGAGACTGGGAAGGGTGAGTCACTCAGCCCTGGCCCCTTCTTTCAGAAGAGCCTCAAGTGCCTTTCAGTCTTGGGAACTCAACTTGACATTTTAATGGCTCATTTCTTATAGACCATTAGCATTTCCTACAAGGATGTGCATTGATGTATTGGACTTCTGAAGACTTCTGAGCAGCTGGTGACCCCTGTGAGATTCAGAGGGTGTTGAAGCAAAGCCTGTTTTATTGGCTTATGACAGATGTGTTTTGTTGTCTCTTCTCTCATCGTACCCCAGGGAGGGTGAGTGTGTCTGTGTTTACCAAAGGGAAGCCAGTCTTGGCAGCCCCATGGGCACCTTTGTCCTTGGCTCCCCCCCAGCTGGATGGGTGTTCAAGTGGCCTGGGCATGATATTCTGGACTTAGGGATGGGGTTGTTACCTTCAGCCTCCAGCCTCCTTCCCCCTCCTCTCACCTCTTCCTGCTGTTGTTGAAGGGGCAGTTCTCGTAATAAGTGTAGCATGTAAGGAAGACCTAGCAGCACACGTGCTTCTTCAAGTGATCTGTGGGTTCACCAGCCTTTCTAAATCATGGAAACTTTTTCATTGTGTTTTGGCGTGGATCTCGTCAGGTGGTTGGCTCATTGCCCAATCCAAAATGCTAAAAAAAATTATCTTGGTATTTTAATTTCCTTACTCTCTTAAGCCACTGTTGCGTGAGCCATGTTGGCTTCATTGATGTGTGAGCCATGTTGGCTCACATGGCAAGTATTAAAACGCTGACCTGAGACCAAGGGAGAGGAAGCTTATACAGCAACCTGAAACAACCCGAGCGCTGCAGCGCTTGTACGAGAGCGCGAGGCAGTATTCCTCACTGTCATCGGCATCGGGCCAGGCTCGCCAGGGCCCTTGGGGCTCCACTGGGTCTTTACTTTACGTTCATGTTTGTAAGGGAAATTTGCCCTAGGGACAGCCATTGCACCCAAAATGACTCAACAACATTGACCACTTGAGCAGATTGCTCTAAAACTCCCCTTACCCAAAGAATTTGGTTTCCTAATGTAGACAAAGGCTGAGTTGAGGGCTGGAGAGGACCTGGGTTCCATGGCAGGCAGCCCTCCCAGTGTGTCAGGATCAGTTCCTTCTTTTCACATGCATCATTGAGAGGAGAGGCTCCAGGGTCATTACTCAGATAGCTCCAACTGGACCCTTTTTGTTGCCTGGCACTGACATGGCAACATGTCCCATTGCTTTGGGGCCAGTGACAGCCAGAGGCTCTTGGTTTCCTTGCTCAAGATTGAGGTCTTTTCTGGAAAAATGCAGCCCATTTATGTAGACCTGGGTGCTCCTAGCATTTTTTCCCCTAAAGACAGGACTGACAAGATTTGGGGGAGCCTTCGGAAGAAGCAACAGCTGTTTGCCTTAGCTCCCTTTTCCCCAGCCTCTCCTTTGTGGGATGTTCAGCGACTTCTGCCGCTTTCCTCCTCCTGGCGCTGACTTTGTTGGGGAAGCATGGAGGTCGTTTCTTTACTCTCCATCAATACCACACTCTTGTCAGTACACACATTCTTGCCCACGTTGGTAGAATCATCTTTTTTATTTATAAAGCTTTATTTTCCCTTGAGAATTGGCAACTCACGGTGGTTTGTTTTTCTTATTAGCAGTAAAGCAATGTAATGTCTGGAAGAGCCATAATAATTTTCCTATAGAGCTTCTTGCCCAGTTAAGAGCCAGCAGAGTGCCCTCTCCTATCAATCCAAAGGCCTGATTATTTGAGGGCATCCCTCCCACAAGAGGCGGCCCTTCCTCCGGGTGAGTCTGCCTCTCCTTCTGCTGGCAGGTTTTGTCCTGGGCCAGACTGTGGTCTTGCCTCATGTAGTCTGAGTCCCAGCTCCTCCTCAAGTTCCTCTCCAGAAAGGGGGTCCAGAAGAATCGCTGGGGTCTCTACAGCCTTTCCTACTTCATAGCATATTCGGAGGTAGAAGGCTAAAACTTCAGCAAATGTATGGTTGACTGAAATGCCTTGGCATGAAGGCACAACCAGTGCCGGAATTCATGGAAGACACTAAAAGCTGGGTAAAGATCCCTGATTATTGACATAGGAGGGGAACACAGGAGGCCACGTGGGGCTTTCAGAAGAGAAGCAGAACCAGCTGATCTCAGATCCTTATTTCCACAGTCAGCTTTTCAGTTACACAGTCAGAGGCCCTTCAGGCCATAGATCGAGGTATGAAAGGGAAGGAGATGAGCATTTATTAAACACCTCATGTCTGCCAGTCTTTGTTCCAGTCAGTTTGTATGACTTTATCTGAGCCTCTCAGCCACCCTGGGAAGCAGGTGCTCTGATTATCTCAGTTTTACAGTGAAGGAAACTGAGGCAGACAGAGGCAGAGTGACATGCTCAGGGTTACCCAGCCAGGAAGTGTCTGTGGCTGGATTTGGACTCTGCTTTTCCTGATGCCAGGCCTAGCCCTATCTCCTTGGCAGTGCCACCTGGCTGCTTCTGACAGAGGAGAAAAGAAAGATTCTTTCAATTGGATCTGTTGCTTTGAAGGGGGAAGAAAGAAGTGAGTCAGTGAAACTGGATCTTAGCTGGGCCGGCTGCTTGCTGGGAGCAGGTGCTTCCCACTCAGGACCCCAGCAGGGGAGTGGGAGTGGGGGCAGCCGCTGAGCTTCGGTGCCAGGGTGTCAGTCCTCCCGTTTCCACATCTGCTTCCCCAGACTCCTACGCCTTGCTCAGCACTTTCCTCCACCCGCCATTGGGCTGATGGCCTTCCCTCTCCGTCCCAGCCTGGCCCTCCTGCCCCCTGCCCTTAGAGTCTCCCCGCGCCCCTGGCGCTGCCGCTTCTTTCTGCCTGTCTGGATTGCGCCAGGGAGGTGGGACACTGCACGAATGTCGCGTGGGCACGGCCGGCTTGTCTCGTGTCGCGCACTTAGCCGTCATGTAGAAGGCGTTTTCCTGTTGATACGTACAGCTGGTGCCGACACCGTGCTCTGTGAGTCGTAAACATGACTGTGTGATGCAGCCAGCTTCATTATAAAGACGGTGGCCAGGGGACTGGTGAGCTGCTGTCGCATTACATGCAATGGTGTTGTTTTCATCTGTGTTGGTTCTGCTTCCCTGCTCTGACTGTGAGAGCTCTGCCGAGGCCCAGATCTCCTCTGTCTTTATTATCAACCCTTAGCTCTGGGGATGCCCCTGCACCGTAACTGGTCCTGAGTAAAGGAAAGGGGTACTTCTTGTGGTGTATGCAGTGCAGAGAGGAATGCACTTGGAAGCTGGACATGCTTGGATTTAGAACTGCCTCCCATTTCTGCTGGCTGTGTGATCATGGTCAAATCTCAAAAGATCTCTGGGACACTGTTTCCTCATCTAAAAAATGGGGCTGCTCTTTGTCCTAACTATCTGGAAAGATTGCTGTGGAGATCAAGTGAGACCATATCTGTAAAGCACCTTTGTCAACCTTAAAGTGTGCTGTTCCTGTGTCAAATGACTTTGGTTTCTGAACAAATTGAAAAGAGACTTTTCTGTAGATAGTGCCAAGGCAGAGTTACTTTTACAGAAGAGAAAAGGGTAGTGAGTCTCTCTCTCTTTCTCTCCCTCTATCCCTCCTTCCCTTTCTCTCTCTCTCTCTCTCTCTCTTCCTCTCTTTCTCTCTCCCCTTTCCTTCTCCTTCTCCCTCCCCCTCGCTTTCTCCCTCTCTCTCTCCCTCTTTCTTTTACTCTCTCCCTCCTTCTAATGTGTCATAAGAGCCCATAGGAGAGACAAACGTGATGGATGGAGTAGCTCTCCTTCTGGCTTTTCAAGTGAGTTTGATTTCCGAGACCTTCGAGACCACCTCCTCCTCTCCCCGCCTTCCATCTCCCTGACCTGTGGTCAGTCATTCAGTTTGTGTTAGGGCCTTTCGTTTAGTAGCGTACGAGGTCCTACATGAGGATGAAGAATGAGGAAGAGTGTCATGAGAACGTATCCCTAAAAACAAAGATGACCCTATGGGAAGACTCAATTAGAAATCTGGTGAGACCTGTAAAATCAGTATGTCTTATGTGTGTATAGTAAAGGCTAAGTCGGGTGTACTGATCGTGTTTCTTAATAGGAAATAAATTGGTATAATCTTGACAGAAGAGTGGGCTTGGGTATGGATTCAGAATTGGGTAACTGATTTGTTCATAGAAGAACCTAAATCTTTTCAAACAACTGGGAAAAGGCGGACCTGGTTTTATTTTGCTTGATGTAAAATTCTGTATCAAATGAGGACTTAAAACCAAAACCGAAACCAAAAAACTCTAAAATACCCAGGGTACAATTCTGTAGCCTGCAAAACAAGGAGACTTTTTTATTTACTTTAAAGTCATCTTTAATTAGAAGAAAAAACAGAATAGTATTTTAACAGGGGTGAGGAACCTGTGCCTCAAGGCCACATGTGGCCCTCTAGGTCCTCAAGTGTGGCCCTTTCAGTGAATCCCCTTAATAAAAGTCAAAAGGCTGTACTTGAGGACCTAGAGGGCCACTTGTGGCTCAGAGCTGAAGGTTCCCCACCCCTGTAGCACATCTCAGGAACCGATTATTTGAACTGTCTGTTGTCTTCAACTGAATGTCTTGTTGGCCCCTCATCTTCAACCTGTTCAAAAGTGATCTCATCATTTTTTCTTCTTTCTGTTTCTGTCTGTTACATTACTATTGTCCCACTTAACTCAGGCTGATTTGAGGAGGAATAACAAAGTCTGGAAGAACTGCTGTGGGGAGTAGGAGAATGAATTGATAAAGGAAATGGAATAGGCTTGCCTGGTAGCAGTGAGGCCCAGGTGAGGTTGTGTGACACAAATTTGTAGTGGACCCAGTCAGAATACTTTGTTCAGCAGCATGTATATAGGTGTGAAGGCAGTGGATGGTGGGGCTGATCCAAGGCTGAGGCATGACTGGGTGTAATCAGTGATATGATGAGGGACTAGGGATTCGAGGGAGAGGGACAGGTTAGAGCTGAATTGGTTCACCAAGGAATCAAGATGTAGAGGAGAGAGTGTCTAGTGTAGGAGACATAGCCTTAGAGAGTTGAGGGGTTAAGGGACTGGAGGTCATGGTGGGTTATGGAAGGGAAGGCAGAAGGGGAGATGAAAAGCCTGGTCAGATAAAAGCATTTCAGAGTTCTCGAATGTGGAAGTGGGCCCTTTGTGGGTGTGGCAAGATCCAGGGTATGACCTTCTTGGTGTGTGGCTGAGGTGGGGTGGAGGAGTAGCCCATGGAAAGCGAGTAGCTTGAGGAGGTGAGTGTTAAGAGTGTTGAAGTGTGTGTTGAAATCCCCCGGTATGAGGGCAGGAGTTAGGGAAGAGAGCAAAATTGTAAGCCAGGTATCCAACTCCTTGAAGAAAGGAAAGGAGAGACCCAAGAGTCTATACACAGCAGCTACCAGGATTTTGATTGGGTGGCAGATATGAAAAGCATGAACTTCAAAGGAGGAAAGGTTACTCAGTGATGGAGAAAGGGGGAGAAGCTGGACGTGGCCATGGGTAGCACCTTGACCTGTGAACCTAAGAGGATGAGTGAAGGTGCAGCCAGTGCTGGAAAGGGTGGCCAGGGAGTCCGGGTCATTGGGGGGAGCCAGGTTTGGTAAGAGCTAGCAGATGGAAGGAGTGGGAGAGGAAAAGACTTAGGGGAAGGGGAGTTTGTTTCCTATGGAACAGGCATTCTGGGGGGCCCAGTGGATGGGGTGGGTGGTGTTTGGTCAGAACTTTGGGGTGGGAGGGTTGAGGGGGATGGGAATGAGGAATCAGGTGGGAGGAGTGTGGAAAAGGGTTTGGATGATGGTCTGCAGGAGTTCAGAGCCCCTGGGATGGGAAGGTATGACCAGGAGTGAGACTGTTCTTCTGTGAGCCCTTCTATTCTGCTACAATTGGTTGATGCTTTCTGGTTTTATTTATAGTGAGAATGTCGATTTATTTGAATGGCTCCTGAGGCTTTCAGAACTGTTTGTCTTCAGAAAGTTGTCATCATATGTTCTAAGTTGTCCTCCTGTTGGCCAGGTTTTTTCTGAAACCATCCATTCCATCATTTCTTGCACCAGAATCGTATTCCGTGTTTTTATGCCACATTTTTTTCAGCTAGTCCCCAAATGATGAGTACCCACTCAGTTTTCAATTCTTTGCTGTGGAAAAAAGGCCTATAGATATTTTTATACACGCTTATAATTTGTTTTGTTTAGAGTTCCTCCCTAAACCTGCTGTTCCTCTTATTCTTCCTTCCCCTGTCTTTACTTTCCGTCCTCTTTCTTTATTTCATGAAGTGTATTTCTGTGCCCAGCTCTGTGTGTGTCCTTCCCTCCTTTGACCACTTCACCTCCTGCCCCCATTCCTTCCTCCCTGGATAGACAGGCTCACTGATTAGATGAGATATTTTCTCTCACCTTCTCCCTTTTCTTCTCCAGCGTATTCCTCTGATCCCTCCCCCCCAACCATTCTTCCTTTAAGTCCATCAGGACAAGGCACTTAGATGGCTCAGTGGATAGTGTACTGGTCCTGAAGTCAAGAGGACCTGAATTCAGATCTGGCCACAGACACTCGTTACGTGGTCCTGGGCAAGTCACTTAACCCTGATTGTCTCCCCCACAAAATAACCAGCCAGACAAAAAGACATAACAGAACCATTCCCAGACCTTGCTTAATTACCCTCTGTGACTTCTGATGGGGACACATGCATAGCATCCCCCTGTATTAGAATGTAACTCATGTATCTTTGGGCAGCTAAGTGGCTCTTTGGATAGAGCACTGAGCTTGAAATCAGGAAGACTCATCTTCAAATCTGGCCTTAGATCCTTACTAACTGGGCAACCCTGGGCAAGTCACTTAACTCTGTTTGCCTCAGTTTCCTCATCTGTCTAATGAGCTGGAGAAGGAAATGGCCAACCATTGCAATATCCCTGCCAAAGAAACGCCGTATGACAAAGAGTCAGGCACTACTGAAACAATTAAAAAATGTTATAATTGTAATTGTTATAATTGTTCATTTCTGTTTACTGTGTGTGTGTGTGTGTGTGTGTGTGTGTGTGTGTGTGTGTGTGTGAGAGAGAGAGAGAGAGAGAGAGAGAGAGAGAGAGAGAGAGAGAGAGAGAGACTTGCCCAGGGTCACTCACCTAGTAAGTGTCTGAGGTCACATTTGAACTCGGGTCCTCTTGACTCCAGGGCCACGGTCTATCCACTGTGCCTTCTAAGTGCCCTGTTTACCTTTTTATATTTCTCTCGATTCTTGTATTTCAGAGTTTCTTTGCAACGCTGCTCCTTTCTTCAGGTATTCCTGGAAGTCCTCTTTCATGAAAGGTCCATTTTCCCTGATAGAATTATACTCACTTTTGTAGTCCTATGCCCTTTGCCAACTGGAATATATTCTAAGCTCTCTGTTTCTCAGTGGTGGCTGCTGAGTCATGAATGAGCCCATCTGCGGTTCCTTGCTGTACCTAGATTCTTTCTTCTGGCTGCTTATAGTGTTTTTTCTTTTGGAACCTTTAGATACAGGCTGTGACATTCCTGGGAGTTCTCATTTTGAACTCGGTCTTAGGCAGTGACTGGTGTCTTCGTTCTGTTAACGTTTTGCACTTTGGTTCCAGGAATCCTGGGTGGTTTTCTCTTCATATTTCCTGACATATGATGTCTGGACTTTTTCCTGGTCACAGCTTTCAGGTGGTCCGATGAGTCTTAATTTTTTTCTCCTCTGTGTTTTCAAGGTCAGAAAGGTCACTTGTTTCTGCTGTGAGGTAATTCACATTTCTTTTTTTTTCTTCAGTCTTTGACTTTTGTTTTATTGTTTCCTTTTGTCTCATGGAAGCTTCTGCTCCATCCAGCCCTTATGCCTCTTGTGCCAGCCTTTTGATTCTGTGTGCCACTCTTCCATAGCTCTCTCCTTCTACAGCTTTTTTTCTCTAGCACTCTCATTTTATATATTTTTAAAAAACCTTAAAACTTAAGAGAACACAACTATTTATGAACTCCTTTAGAAATTCTAATTGAATTTGTGCCCAAGCTGTGTTTTTTCTTTTGAGTCTTTGCTTGTAGATGTTTTGAGTCACTCTTTTCTTCTGAGCCTAAGCCTTGAGCAACTCTGTCACCATCATGGATTTGGG
>JAQQSU010015548.1:0-11149 GCA_028627135.1 Pseudochirops cupreus
AATTTCACATGTTCAGCCTGTATTTTATTGCTTGTCTGTCCAGTGGGGGTGGGTGGCGAGGGAGGAGGAGAAAGAATCTGGAATCTGGAGTTCCATAATCAAATGTTATGAATGTGTATCTATCTATCTATCTATGCAATTATTATTATTATTATTATTATTATTATTATTATTATTATTATTATTATTGACTACATCTAACTGGAACTTGAGATACACAGGCACTGTGATTGGGACATCCATCCTGCCCTACCAAAATGTGACATAGGAGAGAATAGACTGGGGGAGGGGGGACACACTGGGATGGCTGTTTTGGGGCGGTGGGTGGGGGAAAGAGGGGGAGAAAATATGTAACTCAAAATCTTGTGGAAATGAATGATGCAAACTAAAATAAAATTTAAAAAAAGAAAAAAAAAGAAATATAGTGTTGATTTAGGAAAGACTATTTGATAGCATGTTCCTTGGTAATAAGATCTGGATAATTTTTCATCTTTGTAGTCACAATGCCAAGTCTCATTACCTGATATGCAATAGATGCTTAATAATTTGTTTAATTTACCTTTGACCTATCACTTTTCTTATTTGGGTCAATTTCCTTTCTCTAAAACTGAAGGCAATGGACTAGATGACCTTCTAAGATAATTTCTCATTCTGAATCTATGATGTAATGATCCTGTGAATTGAAACTTCTGTCCTCAAAAAGAAAAAAAAAAGAGCCATATGTTTCTTCTGAATATTTGGGCATCAGTCCTAAGCTGGAGCTGCCTTATTCATATATGCTGAAGGTTTTAAAATATGTTCTGACCTCTTTAAGTTTTTAGATATTGGTTAATAAGAATATATTAAGGATAATTGGCAATTTAGGATTGACAAGTTTCAGATTGCCACTGATACTCAGGATGAAAACTATCTGTCCAGAGTGAAGAGAAAACAGGCAATTCTGTGGTATCACTGCAATGTGAACTATTTTCTGTGTGCACATGCCTTCAACTTTCTCAATAGATCTTGCCAGAAACGCCCACTGAACTCTGAATTTCACAGGGGAAAACAGAATAAGAAAAAGTAAAAAACAAAACAAAACAACAAAATAACACAACTTTTGTATGAGCATATGTGTATATAATATACATATTTGTATATATTATATATAATATACATATTTGTATATATTATATATAATATACATATTTGTATATATGTATATGTATTTACAATTTTAAGTGTTTTCCATTTTTTTTTCTGTCTTCCCTCCTTGAGGCAGGCACCTTCTTGGGGAACCTGGGATGTTGTACTTGTGGCAGGAAAAGAATAAAAAAAGTCCTTCAGAACATACTAATGACCTTTGCAGGGGTATCCAGCTAACTTCAGTAATGAATTACTCATTGGCAGCATTCCAGAAATAGAAGATAAGATTGGCATTTAGAAGTTATAGCAAAAGTGAAAATAAATTTTAAAAAAATTAAAATAAGTGCAAAATAAAATCTAAGCTAGTGGGAAACCCCACCACCATTTTTTTTCTTTTGACTGGAAGCTTTTTTAAAAATAGAGTTCCACAAAATATACACACACATACATACATACATATACACATATAAATATACATATACACAGTATGTGTATATATGTATATACATACAATGAATATATACACATTATATACATGTATACATACATGCATGCACATATGTATGTATGTATGTCTGTATGGTCCTCTGTCTTTCCTTCATTTTATCCCTCTAGGAAACTGACAAAAGGAAGTTTACTGGATTAAATTACCTTTAGGAGGAGTGGATGGGAAAAGGTCCTTTATCCCTATCATGGTACTTTACAAAACATGCAGTATCTTTTCTTGTAATATATCAAAATATTATACTTAATCAAAGGAATAACCTGTCTGACTGATAGATTTGGTGCTGATGTGAAGAGGAATATCCCCCAGAAAGTCAGTTCTCCCAACTATTTTGCTCCCAATTCAGTATCATAAATAATGACAATACAAAAGAAAAAGTGAAAGAAAGGATAAATTTTTATTTGATAAATGTAAAAGTGCTTCATTTGGGTTGAAAAGAAATAAATCACTTGGTATTTGATGAACTAACCATGATTCGATAATAGTTTATATTTAAAAAAACTCTATTTTTTTCATATATTGCAAACTCAACAGGAATTAAAATTCTATGTGGTAATTCAATTCAATAAACATTAGCCAGTTAGTATGCATTTGTAAAGTACTTTACTAGATACTGGGAATGCCCAGATAAACATGAAACACCTAATGCCATTTTGAAGCTTATATTAGACTGGACAATTAAAACATATCCACAAATAAAAACAGTAAAAAGAAACTGAGAGAATATGAAATAACATTAGGAAACATAAGGGAAGACTTTATGGAAAAAAGTAGAATTTGAGTTAATCCTGAAAAGATTTGAAGAAGAAGAGAAGAGGATCTTTAATACAGTCCAGTAATGTAGAACATAGTGTCTCCCTTAAGACAAATAGGCAAGCTTGGACATGAATGAGGCAGACAGACATTAAATAGGACAGTCAGAAGAAACTATCTAGTAGTCAGCTATTGGTGTATAACAGGAGTTCAGTAGACACATTATGACTTGATTTATAGATTTGGGGGTTATTTGAATCAAGATGCTACTTTAACCAATGTGAACTAAAGCATCCTCAAGAGATCACTTACAGAGAAAAAAAGAGAAGAGGAACCAGAATAAAGAAGAGTCACACAAGGAAGAAAGCCTAGGAAAGAACCACGCAAGGACAGAAAGTGGATGATACTTCAGTTAGTCAAAAAGCATTACACCTACTGTGTCAGCAGCTCTGATGAGTGCTTAGCATATGAAGAAAGGCAAACTACACTTCCTTCTTTCAAGGAACTCACAGTCTAATGAGTGAGACAACTAAATAGTGACAGATAAACTATACATAGGATGAAATAGAACTGATTTTAAAAGAAAAGTCACTAGAATTAAAAGGGGTTGGGAAAGACTTCCTATAGAAGATGGTATTTTAATAAGGACTTAAAGGAAACTGAGGAAACCAGTTGGAGGAAAGGAGGGACAGAATTCCAGGGATAGGAGACAGCCAGAAGGAAAAAAAAAAGATTCCTAGAACTGAGAGATGGTGTGTCTTGTTCATGGAATAGCAAGGAGGTCAATGTCACTGGATCTAAGCATACATGGACAGAGAAAGGTACATATTTACTAGGAAGTAGGAGGGGGATAGGTTATGAGAGGCTTTAAACTCCAAACAGGTGTTTTGTTTTGTTTTGTTTTTTACTAGATCCTAGATGGAATATGGGGGCTCTGAAGTTTATTGAATAGGGGGTAAAACATGGTAGGACCTGTACTTCACGAAAATCACATTAGTAGTTGAATGAATGATGGATTAGAGTAGTAAGAGATTTGAACCAGGCAGACACATGAGTAGGCTATTGCAATAATACATTCATGAGCTGAAAAGGGTCTATAAAACCAGAATGGTGGAATTTTCTGAGGAGAGGAGCAGGTCTTTTGTAGAGTTCTTGCAAAAGTGATATTGATAATCTTGAGCAAAAAATTGAATATAGAGGGTTGGAGACTGTGAGTATTCAAGGATGACACCTAGATGACAAGCCTGAGGACTGGGGAGGATTTTTTTTGCCCTTGACAGTATTAGAGAGGGAAGGAGAGGGGGAAGTTTTAATGGGAAAAAAAAAACAGGTTCCATTTTGGAAATGTTGAGTTGGAGATGTTTCCTGGACATGCAGTCTAATATGTTTCAAAGGCAGTTGGAGATGCAAGTTTGAAGATAAGCAGAGGGGTTAGGGAAGGATAAGTAGACTTGAGAATCAGCATCATAGAGCTGGTAATTAAATCCCTGGGAGCTGATAAGTTCACAAAGAGAAGTAAGATAGAAGGATAAGAGAGGAGGACCCATGATGGAATCCTGTGGAACACCTGTAGATAGAGAGTGTGATTTGAATGGTAACTTAACAAAAGAGAATGAAAAGGCACAGTCCATTACATATGAGTTGAACTCATTAAAAAAAAAATCTAAAAAGAAGAGAACATCAAGAAGTAGACATTGATCAAGAGTGTCAAAGGCTACAGAGAGATTGAGGGGGACAAAGATTGAGAAAGGGGCATTGGGTTTGGAAAGTAACTTTGGGGATCATTGGTAACTTTGGAGAAAGCAATTTTAGTGGAATGATAAAGTTGGAAGACAAATTATAAGGCATCAAGAGAGTGAGAGGAGAAAAAGCAGTGTATACTGTCTTTTCAATAAGTTTAGTCACAGAGGGTAGAAGAAATATAGGATGGAAAAGGGGATGGAAAGGTGTTTTTGAGAATGAGAGAGAGGGTCATATTTTGAGGAAGTAGGGAAAGAGATAGGAGATATGTGGAGATTGAAGTAAAGTTATGAAATGATGATAAAGGGTTCAGTCTGTTAGATGTGACAGGATGGAATGGTTTGGCAAGAAGGATTATGAGCTAGATTCTGTTTTTCTTAAGAAAGAGGGAAAAGAGACATAGAGGCTGGTTTATCAAAACAGATTGCAATTTGGTATTGTAGTAGACCAAAAAGGAGGAGAGTTTGCTGAGTAATGGTGACAGGAAGAGATTCTAGACTAGTGTGGTGAGCAACGGGACGTTATGATTTAGTATGTTGAGGACTTGAAAGAAGAAAAAGTCAGTGCTACAGAGTGATGTAGTAAATTCCAGGAAAAAAAAATAAGGTTTCCAAGAGTTCATGAAAATAATAATATTGTTAGAAGAGCTGTAGAATGAAGATATTTTTGTTTATTACAGTGTGAGATTTGTAGAGAGCACAGCGCAAAGGGAGGGTAAGGGATCAAAGGAGTCAGAGTGTGGTAGGATCAAATACAGTGGGGATAACATGAAAAGGAGATGTGGCAGATAAAATCCTTTCGTCCAAGGTGATATTTACTCTGAATCACTGTAATCAGGTAAGCAGAAGATGCAATTTTGCTGACCATAGGTACCTGTAATGATAGAGGTAAAAGTACAGTATTTATTTCCAAACACTAGGATGTATCTCATAACATAACAGTGTTACAAATCAATAAGTTTGACTAGAGGGGGTTAAAATCAAGTGTAAACCAGCTCCCCCCTTCAGAGATGGCCCACATCTGCAGAATGTGAGCAAGTCCACTACTTCTCGTTTTTCTCTTAGTTGGTCTAGGGGCATGATTTTGGCTTAGTCGAGGGCTCTACTATGTCACTCACCAATGAAAAACCAACTCCCAAAGACAGTGTGGGAAATCAACTTTCCTGATCCACTAGCCTCTTTTCACCATGTCTCATTCTATCATCTAAATCTTCTGTTTGATGGCTTCTAATCTAGGATTAATTGTTGGTCTTAAGTCAAGTGGCTTATTTTTTTTTCTCTTCTACTGGTGAGCTAATAAGCATTATTAATAAAAATCGAAACTATAAGATCCTTCATTTTTACTCAGAACTCACCAGCTGAAGGAAATAGAAAGAAGAAAAAATTCTTGCTACCCTGATATTCATAAAAAGAAGGTTTGTCTTCTCTCTCTTGTTATCGCTATGTACCACAGGTCATTAATTGTGTCCTTTCTCTTTTGCAATTCTCTTCTTCTTGTTCACATATAAGGGAATAAACCATTTAAAAACAGTTAAGATCAATCTTATTTTTATCTGGGAAAGCTGTCTTTAACTATTATATAAGACAGAAAATAACTTCTAAAAATATATAAGTTTTTAAATTAACATATTGTCTCCTAATGGGAAAAAAAAATGGAGGGGGAACTAACCTCTTAACTATCAGTCCTCTTAAAGGGGAAAGGTTAGGAACAACCAGACATGCCACAGCATTTACTACCTATGTGACCTTTAGTAAGGCATTTAATCATCATGTACTTTTGTTTTCTTAGTTGTAAAATGGTGAGGTTAGATTACATGACTTCTGATTTCTCTTCCAGTTCTATATCTTCGTACTTGACACATAAAGATGGCCCACTCTCTCCAAAAGAAAGAACAGAGTTCTAGGTGGTGGGTCAATTCAGGCAGCTTCCAAAATCTTGCTCAACAGTGTCCCATTTGAATCTCCATTTTAATTTTCCTTTAAATCATTACCAACCTCAGCATCTCCTCCCAAACCTTCTTTGTGCATGAATTCTCCAATTTTTGTGAGAATTTCTGTCCAACAATGGAAAGGGAATAGCATTTTCTGTCTTGAGATCTCTCAGAAACCCATTTAGCTAGTAATTGAGTCCAAAAACCTACTACAATAGTAATACTAATTTGCAGTTTACAAAATAATTGCCTCATGGTAACCCTTTGAAGGAAGTGGTGCAAGTATCATTCCCATTTTATAGATGAGAAAAATTGCCTACGTTTGCAAGGCAAGGTCAGAGAAGGGATGCCAACCCAATCTCCTCCTCCTCCTTCCCCTTCTCTTCCTCCTGCCCCTCCCTTTCTTCTTCCCAAATCCACCGTTCTTCTTTTTTTTTTTGCCAATGGTAAACATCTAACCGTTTTCTCTTTTTTTTTTTAAATTAAGAGTTCATTATAATAGTCATGCTAACAAATTTGAGAAGTCAAATGGGATGCAGATAGGAGGAGATATGTGAAAATTTTTTTTTCAATTTAAAGTTCCCCCAATTCAATAAGTATATGCATATATTCATATCTGTAGATAATAGTGAATACATTATTATTCCTCTTTTTGTGTTTAATGTGGTAGGATTTTGATCATTATCTAAAGGGGGATTATTATTCTACAAGGAAATTAGCATTATCTTTCCAGTGTGTTCAGTTGGATCTGCAATCTCATCCATGGGTATATGCCCTCCAAAAATTCAGATCATAATTCTTCTATACCAACCCCTTATGATCCCTATTCTTCCTATATATTGTGTCCACATATGTTCATAAATTTTTAAAGGAGGATAGGTTAATATATTGGAGATTTCTTTGTATTCTTTTATTGTCATGAGTGTAGCAATGTATCAGAAAGGCTATAGTCATCAATTATTCTTCACTGATGGCCAGTCCATCTTTTTTGATGATATATTTCTTAGATGATTGTCTTTACTTTGGTTATTCTGTGTAACTCCTTACTTGTCATATGCTTCACCCTACTGACATTCATCATGCAACTCCCCTCCATTGTTCTTTAGCATGATCCTCAATTTCATTTCATTGAGGACTGTGGTATTCCATAGCTTGCTGTCACATGTAATAGTACTGGTAAAATACTGGTGGGAAACGAGGTGGCACAGTGGTTAGATTTCTGGGTCTGGATTCAGGAAGACTCATCTTCCTGAGTTCATATCTAGCCTCAGAAATTTACTGGTTGTGACCCTGAGCAAGTCACTTAATGTTGTTTCCCTCAGTTCCTTATCTGTAAAATGAGCTAGAGAAGGAAATTACAAACCAATCTAGTATCTTTCCCAAAAAAGTCCCAAATGGGGTCATGAAGAGTCAAACAGGACTGAAGTGACTGAATAAGAACAAAAGAATACAGGTACTAAAATGAAAAACCACTGTTTCAGAGAGATGCCTGGGATTGTGATAAGAACCTGGTAATTTACCCAAGGCAGTCTACTCTTTTCTCCTTCTAAATGGTTCTGGGATCAATTCTTTGTGGTTCTGTAGTATCTGCCTAAGACTGAAATGTTATATGGAAGACCCAAGTCCTCTTTAAATTGCAATTCACAATCTGGACAATAAACTTCTTTATTCATTTGGTTTTGGCTATACAGGTAGGTCAGATCCTTTTGGGTGATTATTTCAGAAGGTTCTGCTATGTTTCTAGGCTTAACAAAGTCAGCTAAATGCCATCTTCAAAAAATATCTTCTGTAGGACCTCAAAAAGTAAAGGGTGTTCTTCTTTAATGGAGACTCCATGAAGAAATTCCGCTAGCCCTGGTAAAGATATCTGTTAAGCTATTTGTTTTATGCCCAACTTTAAAATAGACATTCATAGGGTCACTGAATAATGTTATATATTTGCAATATCTTTCAAGGATTTTTATTTAATTTTTAAATATACATATTAATTACTGACTTTCATATATTATATTTATATGATTCAGTAGCATACAATCAAATGCATCAAAATAGAATTGATCTGCATCCATGAGTTAGATTATGCTATCAAAGGCATGTAACCATGTCCTTTAAAAAGAATGAAGCAAGGACATCCAGTGTTATTCTTGCCAAAGTACCCCTATGATAGATAAGTCAGTGAAATTCGAATTTGGCTGGCATTGGATGAGGCAGAGATGCTTCACAGGCTGAAATTTTGGATGATTTCGTTATCAAAAAGAAAGTAAGGTCTAGATTTAAAAATAAGTTTCAGAAGGAATAGAGCATAATCAGCAGGATTCATGCAATTAGGATAATCAGTAACATTTACAAGGACCCCAATATCACCAAGAGTCTGGTGTAGGTATGGGGGTGTGGAGCAGAACATACTCCAGTTTTAATCAGCAGTCTATGTTTCTATTTCTCTATCCGGGTTTGACCTTAGGAAACTGTACAAGACAGCAGACAATAGCTCAAACAATGTCCATTTTGAAAAAAAAAATAGTAACAGTCTTACTTCCCCATTCTTTTCCTGTGGTTATTATCTACAGCTTCAATTTTTTTTAAAGTAAAAATGAAATAACCTCTTCACAGTTATATATAGCATATACATTATATTGTTCCAAATATAGGCTTCCCTGAATTTAGGTCACAGCCTTAAAATAGAACTTTTTGAAAGGAAAAATAATGTAGTTATACTCTAGGAAAAAAATGCTTGAAATTATTCTTTAAAGGGAGGTGATTTTGTTGGTGTAAGTCCTCTCTTCATTGAGTCAGACTACAAGCCTTCCATGATTTAGTAGGTGATTTTTTTTTTTTTTGCTTTTTGGTGGGGAGAAGGCAGGGCAATTGGGGTTAAGTGACATGCCCAAGGTCACACAGCCAGTATGTGTTAAATGTCTGAGGCTGGATTTGAACTCAGGTCCTCCTGACTCCAGGGCCCATGTTACATTTACCTAACCACCCCTAGTAGGTGATTTTTGGTAAGTTGTTGAGAGAAATGATTCATTGAGGATCCCCTACTCAAACTGTAATCACCATTAGTAAATTCACTATGAGTAATACTTGTTAGCAATTATTGTAATATATTCATCTAGTAATACATACTCAGCCATCTAATAATGGGTATAAGAATAAGCAATGTGTTAATCCATACTTTGTATAAGTCACAGAGGAATAGGGATTCTAGTAGGAAGGTCCTGTCATAGGCTTCAAACTTTAATAATATAAAGATTTCTCCATCTTGTTATGTTCAAATTCCATGACCAAACCAAGCATGGGTGATGACATGGTATAGAAAGTCCTGCCCTCCCCCTCCCCATTCAGAACTATCAGGTAAAGGAGAAAATACGACAAGTGGCCAGAAAGAAACAAGTCAGATATCGCGGAGCCACAGTGAGGATTACACAGGATCTGGCAGCCTCAACGTTGAAAGACTGGAGGAACTGGACTATGATTTTTCACAAGGCAAAAGGCCTCGAGCTACAACCAAGGATCACCTATCCAGCAAGACTGAGCATAATCTACCAGCCAAGGAGATGGTCATTCAGTGACCTAACAAAATTCCAGACCTTCCTGATGAAAAAGCCAGAGCTCAATGGAAAATTCAACCTCCAACTACAAGACCCAGGAGAGAGACAGAAAGGTAAATAAGGAAAAAAAACACACATATAACTTGTTATTTAACAAGAGCAAACTATTGACATCCCTATATGGGAAGCTGATACCTGTTAATATCATGAACTCTATACCTATGACAACATCTAAAAGGGATATAGAAAAACAGAGGGTATGGGTATAAACTATGTAAAATGATGATAAAAATGCTTATTAAGGGACTGTAATGGAAGAAGAGGAAAGAATGAAGCAGAAAAGGGCAAATTATGCTACACAAAGAGACATAAAAACAATATAGAAGAGAGAAAGAAGGGAGGAAGATGAGAACTATATGAGCTTTTCCCTCACTGGTTCTGGTGCAAGGAGGGAATAACACAACCAGTTAAAGATAAGACTGTATCAAGAAGAGATGTAAAACTTATAATAGAGGGAAAGAAGGGAGGGAGAGGAGCACTGCATGAGATCTATTCTCATCAGTCTTTGTCTGAGGAAGAAATAACATACATCATTGAGTATAACAATCGATCATATCCTACAGGCAGTAGGAGGGGGGAAGGGCCAAGAAAGGGAGGGGGGGTTAGAAGGGAGGGAAGAAGTAGTAAGGGAGAAGGGCAGGAAAAGGGAGGGAGCAGATAAGAAGGGAATACTGAGGGAGGCAGTGGTCAAAAGGAAAACTCTTAAGAAGGGAAAAAATAAAAGCATAAATAGGGGAGGAAATAGGATGGAGGGAAAGACACAGATAGTAATCATAACTGTGAATGTGAATGGGATGAACTCTCCCATAAAATGGAGGTGGATAGTAGAATGGATTAGAAATCATAATCCTATGATATGCTGTTTACCTGTCAGATTTATGGAGTAGGGAAGACTTTATGAGCAAAGAAGAGTTAGAGAGCATTATGAAATGTAAAATGGATAAACTTGATTACATTAAATTAAAAAGTTTCTGTTAAAAAAAAGCCAATGTAACCAAGATTAAGAGGAAAGTGGGAAACTGGGAAAGAAATTTTACAACTGGTGTCTCTGATAAAGGCCTCATTTCTAAAATATACAAGGAATTATGTAAAATCTATAATAATATAAGTCATTCCCCAATTGATAAACGGTCAAAGGATATGATCAGCAATTATATCTATAAGCATATGAAAAAATGCTCTAAATCCCTATTGATTAGAGAAATGCAAATCAAAACAACTCTGAGGTACCACATCTCACCAGCCAGATTGGCTAAGATGACAAAACAGGAAAATGACAAATGCTGGAGAGGATATGGAAAAATTGGAACACTGATGAATTGTTGGTGGAGCTGTGAACTGATACAACCATTCTGAAGAGCAATCTGGAACTATGCCCAAAAGGCTATAAATAATTGCATACCCTTTGTCTTAGTAACACCACTTCTGGGGTTGTATCCCAAAGAGACCATAGAAGTGGGAGGAAGACCCATATGTACAAAAATATTT
>JAQQSU010015549.1:0-11148 GCA_028627135.1 Pseudochirops cupreus
ATTCGGGAGATCAAGGGAGCTAGGATTAAAACCAAGAATCACCTACCCAGCAAAATTGAGTATAATGTTCCAGGGGAAAATATGATCATTCAATGAGGTGGAGGACTTCCAAGCATTCTTGAGGAAAAAACCAGGACTGAATAGAAGAACTGGCATTCAAATACAAGAAGCATGAGAAGGTAAACATGGAAAAGAATTAATAAGGAACTTATCAAAGTTGACCTATTTACATGCCAACATGGAAAAACAATAATTGTAACTTAATGAAACTTTTCTCAGTATGAGGATAGTTGAAGGGAATATAAATGTATGTGTATATATATATACATATACATACATACACATATGTCTATATAGGAGGTATATATGCGTATGAATACATATGTGAGTATGTGTATATATGCGTACATAGAGGGCACAGGATCAATTGAATAGGATGGGATGATATTTTAAAAGGTGAAATTGAGAGGTGGGAGAGGAATAGAATGAGAGGAGACAGGGAGAGACAGAATGAGGTCAATCATTTCATTTAGAAGAGGCAAGGTATAACTGTTAAAATGGAGAGGAAGAATAGGAAGGCAAAAGGGAAAGAATCAACCTTACTCTCATTGAAGTTGGCTTAGGGAAGGAATGACATATACTCTAAATTGGATATCTTGGCCTACAGGAGAGGAGGGGGAAGGGGATAAAAGGGGAGAGGATGGAGGGGAGGGCAAGTTGGGGGGGAGGGTTGTTAGAAGCACACACTTTTGTAAAGGGACAGGGGCAAAGTAGAGAATAGAACAAGTGGGAGGTGAAATAGGAAGGAGGGAAATATACAGGTACTGGGGTAGGGAGATCCATCTTGCCCTACTGGAAAGTCAGAGCGGTTATGGGGGAGGATATAGGAGAGAGCTGATTGGGGTAGAGGGTATACAGTGGGATCGCTGTTTTGGGGGGGTGGGTAGGGGAAAGACAGGGAGAAAATTTGTAAATCAAAATCTCATGAAAATGAATGATGTAAACTAAAAATAAACAAAAGTTAAAATAAAAAAAACTAAAATTAAAAAAGTGCTGTCTCTTAGATGAGGCTTGATCCTGATCTTCCTCCCCCTCTAAAATAATTTTGTATTAATTTACTGTGTGTGTGTGTGTGTGTGTGTGTGTGTGTGTGTGTGTGTGTGTGTGTTGCATATATTCAGGTTTGGGCATGTGTATGTTCTTTTCCCAGTAGAGCATAAACTCACTGGGACCAGGGACTGTTTTGTTTTTAACTTTCTTCCCCAAGCACTGAGCACAGTGCAGTATACAAGTGGTGCTCAATAGATGATTATCAAATGGTATTATATTCAATAGGGTTTGGAGTCAAAAGACTCAGGGTCAGATCATGACTTTGCTGTCTATTACTTTTATGTGGCCTTGGATGAGTCTCTCTGGCTCTTTGGGGTCTTTGTTACCTAGGAAATGGGGCAATTGGCTGAGATGGTTTTGAAGGCTCTTTTCAGTTCTAAACCCATCATTTCCAACAGTGAAACTTAAATGGATTGTTATGTAAAATTAAATAAATAGAAAAGATGTAGCATCTATAATATGCCTGAGTATTTTTGGCTATTTTGTGTCATTTACAGAAAGCTACCAAGGCTATGACAGAAAATGAGTTTCCTCGAAGAACTAAGGAAAACAATTCCTAGAATACCAGGAGGATGGAGATCCATTTCACTAGTGAGCATTAATAAGCAATAGATTAGAGGTTGCCTTGGTTTGATTACTTGGAGCATTTTTATGGCTGACTTTTCTGCTCTGTGACCTTGGACAAATTACTTACTGTCTCTGGGCATCAGCTTCCTCATCTGTGAGATTAAAGGGTTTGACTAGAGGACCTTTAAGGAATTTTCTTAGCTCTCTATTTTTTATCTCATGATCCTACTGGGAGCCAGAAATAAGAATTGGAAATTTATAAGTGCCCTCAAGCAGGTGCCTTCAAGTATAAGTGGCCCTAGCTATAGAGGAACATCTTCAAACCTTTTCTTAGGGAGTTTTGTGAATAGGGAGATTTGGTTGTAGCAGGGGAGGGCATCCTCAGCAGCAACATGGATCGCTAGAGGATTTGAAAAAGGAAACACAATTATACCAGGTCCTTAGAAGAGACAAATGGACCAAGGTTAGGGATATGCTGGTAAATGTTGGACAGCTAGCTCTGGGGGGGGGGAGGGAATAAAAGGGGAGAGGATGGAGGGGAGGGCAAGTTGGGGGGGAGGGTTGTTAGAAGCACACACTTTTGTAAAAGGACAGGGGCAAAGTAGAGAATAGAACAAGTGGGAGGTGAAATAGGAAGGAGGGAAATATACAGGTACTGGGGTAGGGAGAAAATGAATGCACTCTACTCTTTTAAATTTAATCTGCATTGTCAAAATTTTCAGCATCACTTTGTTAAGTCTAGACTATCAACAAGACAACACAGCAAGCTCTGATTAATAGCATTTGTGGATTGCTTTCCAAAGTGTAAATGTTCACACTGAAAATTTAACAATTGGCTCTTGGGAAAGTCCAGACTGGCTCCAGCACATCACTGGCTGCAGTACAGTCACATAAACTTTCATTCAATCATAATCACATGATTGGAAGGATATGGGTTGGGAGTAATGGATCATGTGTGCCCAGGGTTGTAGGCTTTAAGCCCTGAGAAAATGGGAGAAGGGAGATCTTTGTGGACATTTTGTTCATATTTCCTCAAGTCCCTTATAAAACCTATGACAGGTTTGATAAATGAAAAAAAATAAAAAAGAATAGAAACTGCTATTTTTAAATGGGGGGGGGGCAATTTGAGCAGCCGATGATACAGTGCTTAGATCATGGGACCTGAAGTCAGGAAGATCTGAGTTCAAATCTAGCCTCAGATACTTACTGTGTGACCTTGGGCAAGTCACTTAACCCTTTTGGCCTTGGTTTCCTCATCCATAAAATGGGGACAATAAGAGTATCTACCTCCTAGGGTTGTTTGGAGAGTCCAATGAGATGATAATTGTAAAGTGCTTATAAGGCGCAGTGCCTGGAATATAGTAAGCTCTATGTAAACGTTAGCTATTATCCAGTACATGGGAACATAGAGCGAAAAGGGAATTTATAGATAGATGGTTTCCTATTCTTCCCCACTCACAATATCCATAGGAAGAAACTAAGGCCTGGAGAGGGTGATGTGACCTGCCCAAAGTCACACAGTAAATTATGATTAAAGCCAGGATTAGAACCCAGATCTCTTTATTCCCAGGTTGTCGTTCCTTCTGCTCAATCACTCCTGGGTTTTCTAGCCTCATTGTCCTCCTATTAAAAATTCATGGACATCATTGTAGTAATATAGAGAGACAGAGTAGGATGGTGGATAGAGAACTGGGTTAGAAACTAGGAAGACCTGAGGTCGGGTCCCTCCTCTGACACATACTGTCATTGTGACCCTGGCAAGTTTCTTTATCCTTCTAGGTTAGAAACGTCAAACGCGTGTCTGGCCTGTAAGTGGCCACAAAACTCCAGAGGGCAGCAGGAACCAGATTAAAATGTCTTTGGGAAATGTTTAACAATTTTTTTTTTAAATACAATGCTCATTTGTGGTTTTCTAAGTCAGGATTTCTGTTGGAATTTGGCATCATTGCTCTGGCCAGTTTTCTGAGTGTGTAAATCTCTAAATTGCAAGTGCTGGATTGACCTGCCTTGATAGAAGGAGGTATTGCCCTCCCTTGGGAGTTCTCTCCAGTGTTCCTGATGCAGGTCCCATCTGTATCCCTAGCCCCCTAATGTGATACTTGCTTCTTTCTGAACTATCCTTATACTTCTCCCCCAAGGCATTTTTCAACCACCAAATAATGGTGAGATGCTTTATGTAAAAGAAGGATTTGAAAGTGTTATCACAGTGTATAGCCTTACCACTAATATCACATTCTGTAGCAGTGTTGTGTGGCTTGGGATAGCAGGCATCAATTATGGGAATACCTTCTATCTCTGAACTTCTCTAAGTATTTAAATTTTCAGCCTTAATGTTCCATAGATATAGGTTTTCGCCTTTAATTTAACTTATTTCAGTATTTTAATTATGCCTAGTAGAATGAAGTGAATGTTCTTTATATGGGCCATTACTTACATTAGTGAAAAAGCGCTGGGCTAAAATTTAAATCACATACTTTGCACCATCCTGTTTCTAGACCTGATCAATTACATTTTTCCATTAACTTCCTTAGATGGTGTCTATGAATTTTAAACATATACTGAATTATATCATCCTCTCCTATTATGGTAGGATGGAAACTTGAGTGGATGCCTAATTAATAATATGCCAAACTGTGACTCATTAGTAGAACTGTCTATCTTCAAGAGTCAGCAGGGTGGTATAAGAGGTCACTGTCAAGTGGGACAGTGGTAGAGAGGAGTAAGTAGGAGACAGAGGCTGAGCTTGGGGTCAGGAAGACCTAGACCCAGATTTTACCTCACATACTTACTAGTTACATGACCGTCACCAGCTGTGTGGTCAAATTACTTAACCTGGCTGTGCCTCAGTCTTCCCATCTCTGAAATGGACTCAAATTGCTTCTAAGGTCCTATCCAACTAAATTCTATGACTTCCTGTTGATCTTGTGATTAATATATTATCGTATTACTTGCCAGAAACCGATACTTTCCTGCACCTCTACTTGGAATGCCTTTACTGACCCTAACCCCCACTTCAATTATCTTTTGTTTAAATCCTATAATATTTGGTTCAATTCAATTCAAAAAGCAATTTTAAGGGTCTACTTTATGTCAGGCACGGTGGTAAACACTAGAGATTCAAAGACAAAAAAAAATGAAATAGCCCTTGCCTTCATGAGGCTTACATTCTACTAAGGGTAAACATGTATACCACCAATATAAATATTGTTGTAAATATAAAATGTAGTCATTTTATATTTTCTATAGGGCAGAGGATAGGGTGGGGGAGGTCAAGGATTCCATAACTTTTTTTGTGAAGTCATTTTAGATAGAGATGTATAATCTCTTAACTGAGTGAATTGGGGAGGCGGGGGTAAAGAGAGATAAGCGAGATGCAGCCGCTGCTACAAAGGGGAGCCGGGGCATCTTTGTCTTTAGCAGAGAGGCAGGTCTCAGTGAGATGAAAAAAGTAGGAAAGGTAAAGGTGTGAAGTGAAAGCCAGTGTGTTACCTATAGAACAGGCGTCCTAGAGAGCACAGTGGAAAAGGTGGGTGGGTAGATTTAGAGTAAGACATTGGAGAAATAGGCTTGAGGGGAGATGAAAGCAAAGGAGTGAGCAGTAGGGGACAGAGAGTGTTGTTTGAATAATGGTCGCTGAAGCAGGAGAATCACTGGGACGAGGAGTATGATAGAGAAGAAGTGTGTTAGTCATTGATGAATGAGTTTAGGTAGGTCATCATTGTTCATGGAGGCTCAGCATGAGGGTGGAATAGTCCTGGGGTTTCAGGATTTATGTGTAGCTAAACATGGTGGTGAGGGGGAAGTGAAGATGAGTTGACTGCTGTGGAGTTTGAGTATTGGACCTTGATCCATTGGCTGCCCTGGAAGACCAGGAAATCCTCCTAGGAAGACACAGGCAAGCTTCGTGCTATGGACCTTGAGTGCCTAGGGGTCAGTATTTTCGTTAATTATTTGGATAAAGGCATACATATAATACTTGGCTGACTTACAGATAACATAAGGATGTGAGACTTGGAGTCAGAAAGACCCGAGTTAGACTCATGCTTCAGATACTTTGTAGGTGTATGATCCTGAACCGGTCTTAAGGTTTCAGTTTCTTTTCTGTAAAAGGGAATGGGGAAATGGGGGAAGGGAATAAGCATTTCTTTAGAAATTCTGTATGCTTGTTACCAGACTGAGCTAAAGGAGGGGATTGGAGTAGGTGGCTTTTCAGATCCCTTCCAGCTCTCAATAGATGATGTTATTACTATGTTATTGACAGAATCATGAGTCAGAAAGAACTTTGGGCCAAATTGAGTAAAATTAAATTTAATAGGGATAAATGTAAAGTATTAAATTTGGGTTAAAAAGTAAATTTCACATTCAGCACGGGGATGTATGGTTAGATGACAGTCTCTCTGAAGAAGCACTGGGGATCTAAGTGGCCACAAGTTCAGTGTAACTCCATAATATGATGTCAGTCCAGAAAGCTAGTGTAACTTTAGATTGCATCAAAGAATTCATAACTTCCAGGACAAAAGAGGAAACAGTCCTCTTGTATTTGCCCTGGTCAGAAGACATCTGAAGTATTGTGCTCTATTTGGGGTAACATTTTTTCAAAGCCTAGTGGCTGATCAACTGGAGAATGTCCAGTGGAGGGCAATTAGGGTGGTGATGGAGCCTGATCACATGATGTGAGTGTGATTTGAAGGAACTGGGAGTGTTTAGCCTGGAGAAGAAAAGATTTAAGGGGCATGATTATTGTCTTCAAGAATTAGTAAGATTGTCTTTGGAAGAAGGATTGGATTTATTCTGCTTGGTTCCAGTGGGCACAACTAGGAGCACTGAGTGGAAGTGGCAAGAGTAAATCTAGGCTTGAAGTCAGGAAGAACTGGTTATTAATTTGAGGAGAGAAGAATGTACTGTCTTGGGAGGTTTAAGGAAAAAACTGGATGGCCACTTATCTCAGATATGTCTTAGACTCTGAGAAGGGAGATTCTTCACCTAGCATCCAGTAACTTTTTAAAACATATTATATGTAACATTATTGTATTATAACATACATTACATATAATAGTATTTCAGTATAATTGGGTCCTTTTGTAATCTTACGTATGTTTATGTTATGCATTTAAAACATTATCCTGAGAAGGTATCTGTAGATTTCCTCAGACATTGCCAAAGGGATCCATGACATAAAAAAACTAAGAACCTCAGTTTTATGAGGAATTTTTGTTCCACTATATGTGAAACTGGATGGACTTAGAGTTTCCTGCCATCTCAAATTCCAGTTGTGTTTCTCAATGATAGCAAAGATGTCCTGGTCAGAGTAAAAAAAAATAATTCCCTCCTAAGGTTACTTTCCACAGTTGATGTTGATTAATTTCATTAAGCCCTGAAAGATTTTTGAATTGGAAATCAGACCTTGAAGTAGGGCAATTTTCTCAGGAAAAATTTCTCAGGATAGTTTAAGACCTGGGGGTATAACGGATACAGTGCTGGACGTGAAGTCAACAAGGCCTGGGTTTGAATCTCATCTCAAATACTTATGATCCATTTAACTCTGGGAGTCACCTAATCTCTCTCTGGGCCTCAGTTCCCTCATTTGTAAAATAAGGTGGTTGAACTCAGTAGCCTCTACAATCCCTTCCAGTTTTTGCTTTTCTGACCCAAAACAAATGCTTAGCTGCTTGTAGAGACAGTAAATGAAAGTCATTACCAACAGCTAGTCTTTTGCCTTTATTTTTACGGTTTCTATGTTGTTTGATCAAGATTTAGCTTAATAGCTTTCTTTTGTCATTTATATGTCAATGCCTTCAAACAAGTTCTTTTTATAAAGGCCTAATAGATGTTTTTAGGGGACATCATTCAGAGTATTCATCCATTAAACCCAACATTATAGGATCATAGCAGTAGAACTTCAGAGGCTGTCTCATCCATCTCCCTCACTTTACAGATGAGTAAACTGAGACCCAGAGAGTCCCAGTGACATTCCTGAAGTCATCTGGTGTGACAAAGGTGGTCCTTTAACCCTAAATCCAGCCTCTTCCCACCACCCCATGCTTCCTTTGGCAGAGCTGCCATCTTGTAAACTCATTGCATAGGTAGGCCATCCTTGGTATGCATGGCTCTGCTTGCCAAGCTAGAGAAGGCAGATCTCTGGGAAGAAAGCTTCACTGGGATTCATGGGCTGGAATTTGTCTCTTCATGAAGGAATCCAATTCCTTTTTTATCTCTCTGCTGAGCAGCTCGTAGATTGTTAGGTGTTTGGAGAACTTTCTGCCTCTTGCCTATTTGGGAATGCTTTTAAGAGGTTCCAGAAACTGCTGTTTGTTGATAAATCAGGATAATCAGAGAGAAGTGTTTTAGTGAAACTGTGTAAAAGTAGGAACAAGGCCTTCTGCATCGGTACCAGCTGTCGCCTCTTAGGAGCACGCATAGTAGATTTCAGTACTTCTCAGACATCTGCTCTCATAGCCATATAAAACAGTCTTTCTGTCAGCAAAAACCCTGGCTAAAAAGAGCTTACATTATTTCAGGAATCACATTCCCAGGCCTGGTGTGTATAGTCTCCTCCATCGTTATGGGTACAGAGAAGTCATATAATATTCTCCTGAACATTAGCCCATGACCTAGCTCTTAAGTAACCATTTTCATTTCAGTCCTGGAAAACAAACAGCAAAACTGGGAATAGGACACGTATCTCATGGCTGTCATTCAAGATTCCTTCAACAGTAGCTAAGGATTAAGCCTTGACTCTGTGGTAGAGATGTACCCTAGCTGCCTCCTCCAAGTCAAAGTCTAAAGCCTATGGCCACCATTGAAAGTCCTTGGCACTTGGGTCTATGCCATGTGTTCTCTCTGGTCCAGACCATCCCAGTGATCTCACCTAGGCTTTTGGGATTCTACAAACTGAACTTTCTCCTCTTGACAATTTTCTAAACCTTTTACCATTTTGAGATTGAACCCAGATCTTGCAGTTTAATTCAAGCTGTTTGTCAGCTTTCACTTGAACCCAGAAACCATTGTTGTCATTTGAACTCTTTACCATCTGACGATTGAAACCAGACCCCCGTGTGGGTCTTCCAAGCTTTTTAATGACAAGAGATTGAACCCAGACCTCACTCCTGTCATCCAAACTTCTTACCATTTGAGGATTAAACCCATTCCCAAATGTCATCCAAGCTCTGTGCCATTTGGGGGACCAAACTCCAGGTCTTAGGACTTTTATCTAAGTTCTTTTCAATTTCTAGATTTAACCCATGCTGCTTGTTTGTTATCAAAGCATGATATCAATTGGAGATTGATTCCACACAACAAGGCTGGGAGCCAAGCTCTTCAGCAGTTAGCTATTGAACCCAGACTTCATGGTTGTCTTCCAAGTTCTATGCCAGCTGGGAATTGAGCCCACATCCTGTGGCTGCCATCCAGCCCCCTTATTGGTTGGGGAGAAACCCCGAGACCCTAAACTACTCTTTGGGTATTCCAGAGTGAGGGACAAAACCTATCCGTGGTCATTACACAAGTTTTTTACCAGCTGTGGATTGAACCCAGCTGTCAGAAATCAAGAGGGAAGATTGACTGAAGGCCTAACTTTTCTTCTTCAGCTGCTAAAGATCTTGAATGATGATATTAGTAACCCCTAGAGCAAGATCGCCTGTTATCTGTTGGGGAATAATCTCAGATCTCCCAGCTGTCATGCAGCTGCTTGCCAGCTGGGTATAAAATTCAGGTTCTTATTAATACACTATATCAGCCCATTACTTTATTAGCTTGGATGTGCATGCCAAGTTTCCCTAACTATTGTTTGGTTATGTTATTATACAGGATGGAGCTCATTCCCCTGGCCTGATGCAAAAAAAATAAAAAAGATCAGAAACTGTTTTGTGATAGTGTAGCAACCAAGCCAAGCCTGCTGGTGCATTTCTTTTTTGCACAGTGGACCACCAATGCTGTACCTTGCCTTAGGGACCACACCCAGCAAGCCCTGAATGTAGGGCTTTCCTGTATCACTCGTTCTTCACACAAGTTACAGGAAGGCCCGGCAATGGTTCTCAAAGTGAGAAAAGAACAGTTTTGCCCACCTCATCATCTCCAACAAACAAGTAGGTCAGATTGGCAAATCAGGTGAGTTCCTGAACCACGAATCTGCCTGAATTCTGCTTGTCTCTCTCTTTTTTTAAACTGAAGTATTTACAAATGTACTGATTTATAGTGAAATACATAGGGATGGAGAATGAAAAGCAAACAGTCTAGATGTTAACATCTGGAGCAGACAGAATTAAAACCTAAGGACTCATTACTGTAACAATTACTAACTGAGTCTGGGAAACTTTTAAACCTAAATCTGGGGAGAAATTTTTCAGGAATGCTTTAATATAAAAATAACTTAGAAAAGTCTGCATGTACCATTCTGCATCAAATCGAATTTCATGTCAACTATTGAAAATGCATGGCATTGCTTTTCAGGCGATTCTAAGGAAGGAGCCCCACACACTCTCTCTGGAGTGCTGAAATGTGCATGGTTTGCCTTAGACTGAGGGGTGTTGGTAATTCAGAGGCTCTTAAAATAATGAAGGCCCTGGTTCCACATGGAAGGGCTATGAGCCTTCTTCCTTTGGTTAAGGAAGCTGAAATCCTCATAGTCTGTGATATCTAATAATGCTCATATCTGCCTGGGCGCCTTTCCCTAAAAGGTGGGGCTTACCAAGCTCTCGACATAGTCATTCTTACCTCTTTTCCTAGTCTTCCTGGGAGTTGTAGCAGCTGAAGTCCAGTGGCCTATGGCCTGTCATCAGCAGATCTTTTTCCATGTTTATTTTCTGGGAAGTCAGTAGGAAAAAATGGCCAGAGAATAGTCATACAGCTTTTGAGATTCCCAGTGGGGTTGGGGAGAGAAGGGTCAGGAAAAAAAAGAAAAAAAAACAAACAGCCCAACAACTGTATGATCTCAGAAGCTTATTTTCTTCAGTCTTATCTTTCCCTCTGCAAATCTTGAAATAGTCAGTAGCTATTAACCCTCCCCCAGTCTCCAACTATCTACCCATTCCTTTAACTCCCGTTCTTGTTGGCTGGCCAACCTTCTCCATTGACCCTCACAAGCTGTCCTATGCTCTCAAATATGCATTTTCCCCCTCTTTCCAGCACTCTCAAGCTACCAAGATGCAGGTTGATTTCTTCAGTGTTAGCATTTCAAATTGAAATTTTATACAATAGGATAAAATGAATTTGGAGCAAAGTTTCCCAAAGGGAGTAGAGATTGAATATTAATATAATTCACCATCAGTAATGATTTTGCAGTGAACCTTCTATAGCCCTGGTATTCCCCTAATCTTTTTTTTTTTTTTACTTTTTTAAAGTTAATTTATTTATTTTTAGTTTTCAACATTCGCTTCCATAAGTTTTAAATTTTCTCCCCCTTTTTCCCCTCCTCCCTCCCCAAGACAGCATGACATCTGATACTGATGCTACATTCCTATTAAACCTATTTTC
>JAQQSU010001555.1:0-14953 GCA_028627135.1 Pseudochirops cupreus
CAGGAGGTATATTTGTGTGAGTTTTAGAGCCCTAAAATTTGTTTAGAGTCATATTTTATGGGTATTTGATGTGGCGGTGTGGGAGCTGCAGTACCTTGCTGCTCCTATGCTACCATCTTCACTATAACCTCTCTCTACTTCAGTATCCCCATCTGTAAAAAGAGACTAATAATAGTACCTAGATCATGTAGTTATTGTGAAGATTAAATAAGCTAACATGGAGTTATTGCGGAAATTAAATAAATTAGGATATGTAAAGTACCTTGCAAACCCCAAAGTGTTATATAAATATTAGGTTTGTTTATTGTTGCTGTTAAGAGCTTACCTAAGGCATTGTGCTAAATACAGGAGATATGAAGAAAAGTAAAAACATGGTCCCTCACCAAGATATGTACAGTATAGATCAGAGATAATCCCAGGGAAAAAGCACTGTGGAGCAGAAAGAGGACCAGGAAAGGCCTCTTGTGGAATGTGGGATTCAAAGTGAGTCTTAAAGGAAGCCAGGGAAGCCAGGAGGAGAGATGAGGAGGGGAAAGAGCCAGAGAAACAGTTGTTTAGGAGGAACAGCAAGAAGGTCAGTATTGCTGGTTATACATAGAGGGATGGGAAGTGTAAGAAGCCTGGAAAGGTAGGACAGGATAAGGTCATGAGGGGCTTTAAAAGTCAAACAGATGTTCTTATATTTGATCCCTTTGATCTTGCCTCCAAACCCAGGGAGTGTTCCTGGCAAGAAGAGCCCTTAATGGGTCCTGACTAGTAGTCAGTAGTAAGAAGTGCTAGAAATCAGGCATTCTGAACACTATTTTCTTCCCACAGCTTGGTCTCATGGAGCTATGTGACATTAGCAAAAGCAGCATGACTTTTCATAGATGAAGGGCAATGATTTGAAGGCAAGAATCCTACACACACAGCAGTGGCAGAGGAGCTTTGTTTAAGGATTCATCTATGCTAAACTGAAAAAACAATAAAGTTTTTTTAGACTCCCATTAGGTATATATTTTTCATTCTTTTTTCTACCCTCACATACCAGCCCCTCCTTTCCTTTTCCTTGCTTTTCTTTCTTGCTTGCTCCTTCATTTTCATTTCTGAATTCTCTCTCTGTCCTGCTTCCCCCCTGCAAGAAAAGCAAATCCTCTTAAAATATATAGTTGAGCAAACAAAATTCTTGCATCAGCTCTGTCCCCCAAACATTTTAAAATCTGTACTTTCAGACCATCATCTCTCTATATGGAGGTGGATAGTATGTTTCATGAGTCCTCTGCAGCTGGGGTTAGCTAATCAGAGTTTTTAAGTCTGTCAGAGTTATTTGTCTTTACAGCACTATCGTCATTGTATAAATTTTCTGCTAGTTCTGCTCACTTCACTTTGTATCAGTCCACACAAGTCTTCCAGGTTTTTCTAAACCATTCCCTTTGTCATTTTTTACAACACAATAGCATTCCATCACATTCATATACTACATAAAACATACCTTGTCCAGGAAACCCCTCAGTTTCCAATTCTTTGCCACTATGAAAAGAGTTGCATAAATATTTTTGCACACATGGGTCCTTTTCCTCCTTCTTTGATCTCTTTATAGTATAACTATACTATACTATTATAGTATAGCTATAACTATACTATACTACTACATAGTAGTAGTATCTATGGGCCAAAGGGTATATACAGTTTAATGGTTTTGAGGATATGATTCTACATTGCTTTCCAGAATGACTGCACTACTTCATAGCTCCACCAATAGTTCATTAACATACCTATTTTCCCACAGTCCTGCTCCAGCATTTATCAGTTTTTGGGGGGTTAACTTTGCCAATCTGAGGAGTATGAGGTGATACTTCATAATGCTCATTAGTTTTCAAGACCCCTCCATCCTCTAGCATTCTCTGGTGCTATTTTGACAGGAAAAGTGACATAGAACATTCCTACTTCACTGGTTTTGGCCACACTACCTGCTTCCAATGCAATTTCCTGAAGCCTGTGACTTACAGTGCTTTTTAGCTAACAGCTATGGAAGTTAATATTGTAACATAGGTTTCTGATGATAACTTACTGTTCAATTATAATTTGGTATGGCTGTGCTACACTCAAAGCAACCAAAATTCATCTCATGTTATCACTAGGAGATCACATTTTAATTATTCCACTTACTCAGGAGAATTCTAAGTAACATGAAATCATTTGGAGATGTTAAGCTCTCAGGAAAATTTGAATTATTTCTCTCCAGGTAGAAAATATAGCATTAGGAAAAAAGCACTCACCTTTGGGTCAAAAGACCTCATTCGAAGACGAACTCTACTATGTACACTGTGTGTGATTGGGGCAAATGACTCATCCCTCTATGAGCCTGAGTAGCCTTATCTTACAAATGCTAATAATAGTAATCGTGTCTGCCTCCCGGGGTGTTGTGACATAGGAGCTAGAGAAGTAAATCAGGAGCTGGGAAGACCTAGATTAAAATGCTACTTCTAGCATATTCTAATTTGTGTCTATAGGCAAGTTCTTTCAACTCTTTTAGCCTCAATTTCCTCTTCTTAATAATAATTAATAATTATAATTAATTAATATTAATAAATTAATAATACTTAATAGTTCCTACCTGACAGGACTTCTGTCAGGGTCAAATGAAATGATACATAAATACTAGCTATTGAATATATCTTAGGGAATTTATTTTATTTTGTTTTTTAGACTTGAACTTCTAGATTCTGAGAGAGCTATTTATCCACCATCTATCTCTCGCAATTTCTTTTTTTTTTTTGGAGGGGGGAAGGCATGGCAGTTGGAGTTAAGTGACTTGCCCAAGGTCACACGACTAGTAAGTGTTAAGTGTCTGAGGTCGAATTTGAACTCAGTTCCTCTTGACTCCAGGGCGGGTGCTCTATTCACTGTGCCACCTAGCTGCCCCTCACCTTACAGCATTTTTGAAAAAGCAGTTATTCTATAACTTGAGAGCACTGTTGTAGAAATCAAATGAGGTAATGTGCAAGAATTGTTTACTAACTGGGAAATGCTTTATAAATGGAAGCAGTTATTATGACTATTGTGGTGAGAACCAAACAGTTTTCTCCACGATCATCCTTTTATTAGCAGTGTGGTTTATTGGGAAAGGTTTTAAATTTTTTAAATAGGAAAATATGATGTCCCCTTACTGTCATTCACTCTCTTACTTCAAATTTGTGGTTTTATTGGGAATTTGCAGATTTGAACAATGTTTCATCAGGCTCCTAACTTCCCAATCACTTCTATCCCCCTGTTCTTCAGCATTGTCTGTTTCTGTGCCAATAAGGACATGACACTGGGATGTTCAATACATCCGTCTACTGTCCAGTTTGAAGTATAAATGCAAAAATTACAAGTGTCGTTAACAATTGATTAGTTATCTTCCATTTAAAAATCTTTCCTTTGATCAGGTGTATTTGGGATAATTGTGAAAGAAGTTGGGCTAAAAGCATCCTTTCTGTAGGCTGAAAAAGGACTTCAGACTTTTCATTATTTATCAAGAACGTTCACCGATTAAATCAATCCTTTCATCCCTTAGCTATCCTAGGACCAAAGATACAGAACTGGGAGGGGTACTTGGGGTCATCTGATTCCAAATCCAACACTCTTTTCATTGCATCAACATAACCGCCCTTTCACGACTTGGCCTCCACTTACCTTTCCAGACTCATACATTATTTCCCTCCTTTCTTACGCTCTAGCTAGTCATCTACTAGTCTGGCCTTGCTGTTCCTCACATAGGACACTCTGCCTCCTGTCTCCATGCCTTACGCTGCCATTCCTCAAGACTAGAATGCTTCCCTTCCTTAGCTCCACCTCAGACAATGAATGGCTTGCTTCCTTCACGACTTCCATATGAAGCCTTGTGTACAGGTAGCTGGGTGGTCTAGGGCAAAGGAGGAGTCAGGATAGATCTCAGTTCAAATCCTGCCTCAGGGACTTATTAACTCTCTGACCTTTCTCTGCCTCTAGCTCCTCATCTGTGAAATGGGAATAATAATAGCATTTACTGCCCAGGGCTGTTGTGAGGCTTAAACAACATCATGTCTGTAAAGCATTTTGCTAAATACTGAAGATGTTACTAAGTTGCTGATCTGTAGACTTTAGCTATTTGTTATTTCCCGACATCCCCAACAACTAATGCCCTCCTTCCCCAAACTAGTTTGCTGTTTATTTTATGTTTTTCTACATATTCTCGATTAAATGAATGAAAAAGCATTTCTTAAGTGCTATGTTCCAAAAACTGTATTAAACACAGGGGAGTCAAATAGAAAAAACTGAAATTGTGCCTGCCCTCCAGGCTCTTAACTTTCTAATTGGGGAAACTATACATGACAACGACGATGATGATGATGATGAGAGCTAACAGTTATGTACATCCTCTATGTTATGGGCATTGTGCTAGGCACTGGGAATGCAAGCGGAGGTAAAAGACAGTCCCGGAGCTGCCACATTAATGCGGGGACACTACACAAATGTGAAAGTTTGGCTACAGCGCAGACGGAAAGGCCTGGATATCCTACGTTGCCTCCGCCAATAGAAGAAAGCACACGGAGAGCGGGACTGGCTCATTTTTATCTTATTATCATTGGAATCTATCATAGTGTCCTGTATACAATAGATACTTAATAAATACTTATTGATTCGCTGATTGATCAATCAATTGATATTTGTGACACACCTATTACGTGTGCTAAACTCTGGAGATACAAAGGAGCTTACAATCTAATAGGGATTGAATACTATAGTAGCTCCCCAGGGTTTGCCATTCAAGCAATTTTGGATGAAGATAATCACACAATAGTTTGTCTGGAAAAGATCTGGGACTTTTAGTGGAAGAGAAGCTCATTATGAGTCAATAATGTGATCTATGGCCCAGAAAGGTCCATGTGATATTGGTCCATTAAGGCAAGTAGAGCTTCTGTGAATACAGGGGTGATAGTTACAGAGATCAGACTACATCTGGAGTACTGGGTAGAGTTCTGAGTACCATATTCAGTGAGGTCATTGATTACGCGGGGAATGTCTAGAAGAGGACAAACATGCCGGTGACCTGCCTTGGGATCATGCCACAAGAAGATTAATTGAATGGGGTTATCTCACCTGGAGTAGAGGAGACATGTTAGCTATATTTAAGTTTTTGAAGGACTGTCATATTGAGGAAGGCTTGGTTTTATTCTACTTGGCTACAGGAAAAAGAACCAGGAACAATTGTGAGAAGTCAAGAAGAGGCAAATTTAGGCTTATAAACAATGTGAACTATCTGAAAGTGCAAAGGGTCTCCCTAATAGGAGAGGTCAGATAAAGATTTTTCTAGCATATTGTTATGGGGATTCTTTTTCAAGTATAAATTAGATTAGTTGGTTACTGAGACCTCTTTGAACTCTAAAAATTATCACAGGATTACAGAATTAATATCGGAAGGTACTAACTCCATTTTACACAGAGAGCAAGTGACTTGCCCAAAGTCACACAGATAGTAAGTAGCAGAGTTAGGATTTGAAATCAAGTCCTTTGAAGCAGCTAGATGGTGTAGTGGAGCACTGGGTTTGGAGCTGGGAAGATCTGAGTTCATATCTGGCTTCTGACACTTACTAGCTATGTGGCCTGGGCAAGTCACTTGACTCCATTTGCCTCAGTTTCCTTACCTATAAAATGGGGTAATAATAGCACCTACCTTAGGGTTGTTGTGAGAATCAAATGAAATAACATTTGTAAAGCATTTAGAACACTGCCTTTCACTACACAAATATCAGCTATAACTCCAAACCCATCACTCTTTCTGTAGTATGTTGTCTCCTGTCCTGTGACTTTGTGATAGCATTTGAAATGTAGAGCGTGATTTTAGAATCTCAAAACTCCCTACTGACAAACATACTTAGAATAAGTGTTAGTTTGGAAGGTATCTTAGATCCCTTAGATGGGTGCTGATACATGCATGCCCTATAATTGGTGCTAAAGTGATGGGGAAGCAAATCTCTTCTGGGAACAGAAAGATGGGGTCTGAATTGGAACTCAAGAGAATGCAGCCTAAAAAGGAGACTGGTTCAGTAACTTCAAAGCAACTAAATGATGCAGAGGATAGTGCACTGGGTTTAGAATCAGGAAGACTCATCCTCATGAATTCAAATCCCTCCTCAGACACTTACTAGCTGTGTGACCCTGGGCAAGTCACTTAACCCTGTTTGCCTCAGTTTCCTCATCTGTAAAATGAGCTGGAGAAGGAAATGGCAAATCATTTCAGTATCTTTGCTAAGAAAATACCAAAAGGGGTCATGAAGAGTTGGACGTGACAGAAAATGACTCAACAACAAGAATAAAAGCTATTGGGAGGATTAAAATTCAAGAGATTTAGTTAAAGCAGGAAGTTGCATGGTAGATACCAAGTTGGAGAAAACTGAAGTAGGGGAATTCTTTTTTTACTCTTTAATTTATTCCTTATCTTATTACCGACAAAAGTTGGTCCAAACCCTCTCTTCCTTCAGAGCTTTTGCTCACCTCCTCCTCTCCTTTATTCTTTCAGCTGAGACACGTTGCCTCTTAGTTTATTGAAAAATTGTAGCCGTTCAATATGAGTTCTCTCTTCTTCCAATTTTTTCACCTCAAACCCCTTGACATCATCCCCTACTCTCTCCTTTCCCTCAGTCTCTGATAAAAAGGTGACCCTTCTCCTTACCGAGGCTAGTCCCTTTACAAGTACACTTGATTCTATGACAAAGTCAAGGTCATTGACTGTAACTTGCAGACTCCAAAATGATTTCAACTATGTAGAATATTAAACCAAATCTAAGAAGGCAGAATTTTAATAGAGATAAAGACAAAGTCTTAAACAGGAATTAAAAAAAATAACTCCACAAATATAAGATGGAAGAGGTGTGCCTAGGCAGCAGTTTATCTGAAAAAAATCTTGGGATTTTAAAGAACAGAAAGCTCAGTTTGCATCGACAGTGTAATGTGGCAGTCAAAAAAGATAATGTCATCTTAGGATGCATCAAAAGAGAGAGTAGGGGCAGAGAGATGGCTCAATGAATAGAGCACCGACCTGGAGACAGGAGGACCTGAGTTCAAATCCAGCCTCAGGCACTTAACACTAGCTGTGTGACCTTGGGCAAGTCACTTAACCCCGATTGCCTTGCCTTCCACCACCACCGCTGCCCCCTCCCCCAAAGAGAAAGAGAAAGACAGAGAGAGAGAGAGAGAGAGAGAGAGAGAGAGAGAGAGAGAGAGAGAGAGAGAGAGAGAGTTCAGAATGAGGGAGCTGATAGCTCCACACTACCCTACCCTGGTCAGTCTACAGCATTAATATTTATGTTCAGTTCCAGAGTTCTAGGTATCCCTTTTCAGGAAGAATATTTATAAGCTGAAAAGTACCCAAAAGAAGGTAACCAAGATAGTGAAGAGTCCTGAGACCATTTCATATGAGATTTGGTTAAAGAAACTGGGAATGTTTGGCCTGATTAAAAGAAAAAAATGAATGAATACTAAAAACTAACATTTATATAGTGTTTTAAGGTTTTCAAAGTTCTTTAGATATATTAACTCACTTGATTCTCATCTATAAGACACATGCAATGATAATCATCTTCACTTTTCAGATGAAGAAACTGAGACTGAGAGATGTTAAATGACCAGGGCTCACAGAGCTGGTCAGGATCTGAGTCAAGAACAGACTCAGTCTTCCTGAATGGAAGTCCAGCTTTCTACCCCAGCTAGGTTAAAAAATTTTTTTTTGAAGAACCATGATAGTTGTAGACAAAGATTTGAAAGGCTATCAAAGGGAAGAAATATGCCATTTGCTCTGCTTGCTTGGAGAGGATAAAACTAAGAGCAATATTTGGAAGTTGCAGAAAAAAAATTAAGTTTAATGGAAAAGAGAAACTTCCTGTTAGAACTATTCAAAAGAAGGATGGGTCACTTAGGGACTAGTGGGTTCCCCTCACCTCCCATAGAAATCTTCAAGCCAAAGTTAGATGATTAGGGTATGATATATATGCATATATATTATAAATACTTATATGTAGCTATGTAATAATATATGATATATATGATAATATATATAAGCATTTTGCAAACCTAAAGCACTATTTAAATGCTAATTATTATTATTATTAAATGGCAGTATGACCATTCCTTCTTCAACACTCACATGCATCTGTGCTCTCATTACCCCCAGCTTATTGAAAATAACTACTAATTGGAAATGCAAAAGAGTTCATCCATCCCACCACCACAAGAACCTAAGTACTATTTTAAAAATATATTATTTTATCTTTAATTTATAAAATAAAAGAAGTATTTTCATAATAGTAGAATAAAAAAAGGTGATTGCTCATGAAACTGCAAATCTCTGATGTGCAAACTTGCTATTCCTTTTCAATACAAAAGAAAATTATCGTGTAAATATTTTCTTTTCTTTTTCTCTCCTTCCTGCCCTGGCCCTAGAGGTGGTTACCACTAGACACAAAAATGTATGTGTGTGTGTATATACACACACACATACATATATACATAAGTACATATATACGTAAAACTATTCTATACATTCTTTTATTTATCAGTTATTTCTCTGGATGCAGACAGAGTCTTCCTTCTTAGGTCCTTTGTAGTTAATTTGGGCATTTACAATGACTTAGTTGCTCAAAGTTGTTCTTAAAGAATATTGCTGTTCGTGTATACAACATTCTCTTGGTTCTGTTCATTATTTTCTGTAAGTCTATCCATGTTTTTCTAAGGTCATCAAGCTCATCATTTTTTTAATTTTAAAATTTTTATTTTTCCAATTCATCATTTTTATAGCACTACATAGTTACTATTTTTTGAAAAGAGGAAAAGCAGGCAATTCTGAGTCTGCTGCAATGCTTGAAGTCCTATAGAGAAATGGCATGCTACAGAGTTAGCCTCAGAGCCAGGTAGAACTGAGTTCAACTCCTGCATTGCACACATCCTATCTGTGTGACTCTGGATGAGTCCCCAGCTCTCAGAGTTCTGGGCAGCTCTTTCATACTAAAAATTGCAGAGAAGGGGAAGACCTGAAATGATGGAAGGCATTTCCTCACTTGGGAATACCCTGTGCTAAATAAAGAAATGATAGATCCATTCTATCTCCTACTCTCAGACATGTTTGTAAGGATGGATTCTCATTTAGGTTTGGGCCAGGGTAGAGAGGTCCTGTGGGTCTGATGGGTAATCTGTAAGCCGAGGGCATTTTTCTGCTGCTCCTTAGCCAGACCCGGTTCTATGTTATATATGAATCCAATTCAATGAATTTTCATTGTTCCTGCAAACTGTCTGGCATAACACTGAGTATCAACTGGTCCTGGGTAGTGACTGTGTTTAGGAATAGCGAGTAGTCCTGTGATTACATTTATGCTGGGAACTCTCTGATAAGGATGGAATAGGGATGAGTCCTGTGATTACATTTACATTGGGAACTCTCAAACAAGGAACCCTCTCCTTCAATGAAGGTCAGCACCTTCTCTGAAACTTCTATTAGAGAATTGCTTAGAGCACTGAAAGGTTAAGTGACTTGCCTAGGGTCACACAGGCAGTATATGTCAGAGATGGGACTAGAACCCAGGTATTCTCAGCTCCAAGGCCAGTTTTCTATCTACTATTCCACTCTGTATCTTTGCAGAACTCTATACTTTTGGCAGAATCATAATTCCCTGATTTTCCTTTTATAACAGTAGTAGCTAGGACTTTGGGCAGCTAGCTAGTGCAGTGGATAGAGCACTGGACTTCAGATAGGGGAGGTTCATCTTCGTGGGTTCAAAAATGGCCTCAGATACTTCCTAGCTGTGTGTCCCTGGGCAAGTCGTTAACCCTATTTGTCTTGGTTCCCTTATCTATAACATGAGCTGAAGAAGGAAATAGCAAACCACTCCAGGATCGTTGCCAAGAACACTCCAAATGGGGTCACAAGTATTTGGACAATAAACTAGGGCTTTGGTGGTGGTGGAGGGATGGGCAAATCCTTTCATATTGTCTTAATTAAGGTGGCAGGAGGTGTGGTTGGAGCCATTGCTCATGCAGAGGAGATCACAGATGTAAGGAAGTGTTGAAGAAAGGGGTGGCTCCACGGGCAATGGGCTCCAACAGGTAGGCAAGCAACAGAGGTCACCTTGCCTTCGGCCATGAGACATCCTTTGAGGTTTTCATTGTTGTGGTGTGTGACTCTTCGTGACCCCATTTAGGGTTTTCTTGGCAAAGATAGAGTGGTTTGCCATTTCCTTCTCCAGCTCATTTTACAGATGAGGAAACTGAGGCAAACAGGGTTAACAGAGTCACACAGCTGGTAGTTTTCTGTGACCAGATTCGAACACAGAAGATGAGTCTTCTTGACTACAGGCCTAATGCTCTATCTGCTTTTACCACATAGCTGCCCCATCCCTTGAGGTAGTGACCTATAAAGAATATTCGCTTAAGCCTGAAATCCTGTGAGAGAGAGGGAAAGGTTTACTTGGTTGGTGAGAGTCTCAGGGATGCCATGTGCTGTCTGCCAGATGTCTCAGCTGCTGCCTGGGATTTCCCTTCTGCAAAATAGCAAATCCAGCTCAAAGCATCGCCAGTTGCTTAGAGGTTTGCCTGAATCGACATTTAAGTAAGCAACCCTAACTGGGACCCTGGCCATGGTGAGGAATGGAGCCTGGTTTCTTTGGAGGGCTAAAATCTAGGGGCTGAGTCAGAGCTGAACTCCAGGTACAGGAGTGAAGATTTCAAGCTAGGGAGGTCAGATTGGGCTCAGGAGGCAACCACAGGGAATGTTGCAGGCTGTTCTTACAACTCTCCCTCCCCTGAGTTCCCTGTAGACTTGCCCCAGCTCACTGAACTCCCACACTCACCTGGTGGTGAGGTCCCTGGCAGTGTCTGCCACAGGCCTACCAGAGTTAGCCTGATGATAAGGCTCTGTCTGGTTTAGACTCTGGTTATTTGGTTCAGTCTCCCACCCAATTGAGAAATCTCTTTCACAACACCCATAAGAGAGGGGCTGTTTCAGCACTCCTAGGCCCTGGAGCTCATTTCCTCGTGAAGTAGCCCATTTCAGTTTTGGACAGACCTCAATCCAAATCTATTAAAACAAAAAATTACAGGCATACCATATTACGCCAGCTGTTCTAATGCCTGGGGGCTAAGCTAAAAATAAATGAATTGAATCTCAAACTTACAGAAATTTTAAAAAAAGACAGAGATGAGATTTTCTTAACATTTATTTTCCTTAAGTCCAGCATCAGATTTCTAAATATAGGACAATTTTCTACTCTTTTTTTCTTTGCATCTGCTATGTATGAACAAAATCTAGAAGACAGCGATGGCACTTATCTCGCAGGACTGTGGCGTGGATCAAATGAGATAACGCTGTTTGTGAGCCCTAAAATGTTTTACAAATGACCGTGAATTTTTATTATGGGGATTTTTTTCCCCCAGTGAATTGTGGAGGTGAGGAGGGGAGAGGGAGGAAAAATGGATTTTTTTAATTAAAAATTTTTTAATTTAAAAAACTAGGTCATGAAATTGTTATAAGGTTTTATTTGAACTAAAGTTGCTTATTCTTCACAACAGAAACACAGACAAACCTTTTTTGAGCTTCGTGTTTCTTTCTGCTAAAGACATTAATTCCTATTCAGCCTTTAAGTCCTCATATATGTCATATCTCAATAGGCCGAAGAAATCTGGGAGAATCTGTGTCCAAATGATTGAGAAGTCTACATTAGAAAAGGGAATTCAATAGAACTGGGTTTGAGGATACTGTATAATTTTTTAAATAATTACTCTGGGCCCTGGAGAACTGAGAAAATAAGCTTCCCCATTTCTTTTGCCCAAGTTGAGGTTTATGATTCCAGATTAGTGTATATGTTGTCAGAGCCGTTCATATGTTGGTTGATTTTACTGAATTCCTTTTTTGCTTCATTTTTAATCTTTGTTTAAAGAGATAATAAATAATAATAAAGAAATTAAAAATTAAGGAATAAATGGAAAGTATATGTTCAGAAATTAAGGTGGTTTTGAAACAGAATACACTGATAAAAATAACATTAAAAGAAATGGATAATATTATGGTTTTTGTTGATGAGAAGTCTCCAGGCACCATCAGAGCAGGAGAGAGCATGATGCCTTCCACAGGGCTCCTGGGAGTAGCAGCTGCCTCTTGCCTTCACAGATCAATTGCCTTGCCTCCCTGATCGAGGAAAGGTAGCAGTTCCACCAATGAATTTAATGGATGATATTTTACAAAAGTCTTTTTTTTACCTGCTAAAGTTCACATCCAAAGGCCTACTCTTGAACAATCTCAGCTAACTAGAACCTGCGTGGGGCTTCATTCCCCTCTGTTTATCCTTTAAGAAATGAGTGTCGCCTCCGCCCACCCATGGTAGCAGAAGACTTTTGTGAAGAAATATTGTTAATATTGGACAATTAATTACGGGCTTCTGAGTCACTGCAAATGGAATTAAAAATCATTTTATAAAGTTATTTTAGACTGGTAAACTTAAAGCAAATATTTTGACAAGTTTATTCTAACTGGATTAGCTTTTGCTCTTTTAAAAATGAGCAATTTAAGCTATTGGTATGGCCACCGTGTCATGGAAGCATGATGCAAGCCCGAGGTACTTCCAATTGCTACTCGACTTTTCATTTGCTGTGTGACCTTGGTCATCCTTGAGCTTGTTAAGCCTAGTTTCTTCATCTGTAAAATGAGAGGGTTGAATTAGATGGCTTCTCACGTCCCTTTTAACTCTGAATCAGTGATCCTCTGTAGGCATAGGCTGGGGTCTAGAGATTCAGACAGAGCTCACAAAGTACGGGGTTCATGAAAGTAGCCCTCATCCTACTTTACTTGGCTGTTTCCTGGAGTGTGGTCTTGCATGTCCAGATGTCTGTTGGATAACTCTGTAGGCATCTTCAAATTCAACATACTTAGAACTTAGTATTTTCTGTTTCCCAACTCCCCCTTCTTCCCAACTTCTCTATTTCTATTTCTCATCATTCAGATTCTCAGATGAGGAATCATTCTCGTGCCTTCCCTTTTCTTCACCCCTTATATTCCATCAGTTACTGAGCCCTGCAGATGGTTGACTCTACTTCCACAATATCTTACACACCTGTGTCCTTCTCTCCACTCACATAAGCCACCACCTTCATTCCGGTCCTTGCCTTGTCTTTTGGTTTGAACTATTTCAGGAGCCTCCTAATTGGTCTCCTTCCTCAAGTTTCTCCCCTCTCCTATCCATTCTCCTTCAGCTGCCATATAGATATTCTTCTTTTGTTTTTGCTTTTTGGAGGGCAATTGGGGGTTAAGTGACTTGGTAAGTGTCAAGTGTCTGAGCCCGGATTTGAACTCAGGTCCTCCTGACTCCAGGGCCAGTGCTCTATTCACTGCTCCACCCAGCTGCCCCCACAGATATTCTTAAAACACAGGTCTGATCATGTAGGCTCTCCTACTCCTACTCCCTCTTCTTGTTTAATGATTTTTCAGGTGGGTTCAACTCTTCATGACCCCTTTTGCGGTTTTCTTGGCAAAGACACTAGAGTGGGTTGGCATTTCCTTCTCCAACTCTTTTTACAGATGAAGAAACTGAGGCAAACAAGGTTAAATGACTTGCCCAGGATCACACGGCTAGTGACTGAGGTTGGATTTGAACTCAGGGGGATGAGTCTTCCTGACTCCAGCATTGACATTCTATGCACTCCCTCAAGTATAGAATATATATTCTTCTGTTTAGTTTTAAAAGCCTTAATGTAACTAGATTCTGGTCTACTTTTCTAGGCTTCCTTTACTTTCATTCATATCCTCTATATCCCAGTCAAACTGCCCTGGGTATGGTCTCTTATACATGAAATTCTATTTTCTGCCTCCACTTTGCATAGGCTATTCCCACTTCCTGGAATACATTCTCTTTTCATCTCTACCTAGCAGAATTTTTAGCTTTATTCAAAGCTCAATTTAAGCGCTGTATTCATATGGAAAATCTGTTCTTGTCCTGCCACTTGCTAGCATCCTCCTTCCAGGAATTATTTTGCATGGATATTGAAAATATCATTTATTAATTATACGTAGTTAATGTGTTATGAAATATATGTTTAATTTTCTCTGTACTTGTTCTCCCTGTCTCCATCTTCTATCCCCTCTAATAAAAGTAGATCACTATTTCCCATTTATATTTCTCCCTCCAGTCCTCAGCACAGTGCCTGGCATATAAGCAGGTCCTTAATAAATCATTAGCATATTTAAAATTGTATTTATTTAGGCAATCAGACCAGTCTCAAATTTTTCTATTTCCTAGTCTAAGTTCCAAGAGCTGGACAGGATCACTGGTGCAAAGTGACTTGCCCAAAGTAATAGAGGTAGGTAATAAGGGTCAGCAGTGGGCTTTGATTCCAGGATCTCTGATTCTAGAATCAGAGCTCTACCCATTGTATCATAGTGCCTCATAATCCTTGATGTGCTTATGGACCCTGACTCCAAATTCTGGTCCATTTCCCCGGCCTGTGATGCTTCTGTGGTTATACTATAGATTTCACAGTCTCACAAAGTATAGATTTAATTCAAGAACTTACAATGTGCAAGCCACCATTCTAGGACCTTTGGGAAATTCAAGGATGAATAAAATGGTCCCCAACCACAAGAACTTTTCAGTCTACTTGGTATAAAATAGTCGTGAGCATGGCTAAAAAGACTGTTTGTTGTTCGGTCACATCCAAGCCCCTTTTGAGGTTTTCTTGGTAAAGATACTGAAGGGTTTATCATTTCCTTCCCTAACTCATTTTATTGATGAGGAAACTGAGGCAAACAGAGTGAAGTGATTTGCTCAGGGTCACTGTATCAGCAATGCAGTATTCACAATGCCTACAGTAACTATAAATATGCTGATATAGTTATTAATCACAAAATGGAACAGGCTCTCTACATAAGAAATATAGATAGTGCATTCATTTAAATACAAGAAAACTGAGTCCC
>JAQQSU010015550.1:0-11148 GCA_028627135.1 Pseudochirops cupreus
AAAAAAATTTTTTTTCAAGTCAGGATGATTGTCAATAGCCTGGGATATAGTGGATGACCTTGACATCTTTGATGTCTGACCAAGCTATAAACACTCCATAGTGCCTGCTTCAGCCAACTTTATGGCCTCTGGAACAAATTGTTCTCATCTGCCCATTCTGCTGGGAGAAGTCTTCACATGTTTGGGGCAGGCATTCCCCTAACTCACAGATGGGTTTGAAGCCTGTCAGCTACACTCAACCTTGTTCAGTCTTTCTGCCAAGGCGGTTTGTCAGGGTGTGGCAACTGTGCATGCTACAGCTTCTTGGACCCATCAGTGAGAGTTGAGTGACAGATGCACAGCAAAGGTGGGTGAGCAGTCCTCACACCAGAGGTGCTTGTCTATCAGCAACTACATTGGGCTTTTGTGCACAGGGAGCCAGACCTGGGGTCAGGAAGACTCACTCATCTTTTGAGTTCAAATCTGGCCTCATACATTTACTAGCGGTATAACCCTGAAGAAGTCACTTAACTCTGTTTGCCTCAGTTTCCTCATCTATAAAATGAGCTGGAGAAGGAAATGGAAAATTATTCTAGTACCTTTGCCAAGAAAACACCAAATGGAGTCATGAAAGTTAGATGTGACTGAACAACAACCAGTTTTATGCCATTAATAGGCCAATATTCTGAAGAGAGCAAAGACAAATATGTACAGATTATGCATATATACACACATATATACATATGTATATATATATGTATATATATATATATAATAAGGTCTTTTCATAATAGTGCTAAACTAGAAACTTAGGGGGTTCTCAACTATTGAACAGCTAAATAAAAATTTTATATATGAATTCATGGAATATTATTGTACCATAAGAAATGAAATGAATGGTTTGAGACAAAACAAGATTTTCATGAATTGATGTAGAAAGGTGAAAAAAATTAGAACAGTTGTACAATGACAATCACAATGTAGAGAAAAAAGCTTTTGAGCCATCCAATCAATGCAATGATAAGTCAAGAGTTCAGAAGATGAAATGTGTCAGCCTCCTTCTTGCCTTCTTATACATTTTTGGATATGGCCAAGGCAGGAATTTGTTTTGCTGGACGTGTATATTTGTTATAAGGGTTTTCTTTGTCACTTTCTAATTGTTCAATGAATGGAGTAGTCAGAGGGAAGGATAATAAATGCTTGTAAAAATTAATGAATGAAATAACATTTTTAAATTAAAAAAGTAAATTTTTTAATAAAAATTAATATATTTTATGTGACTCTATAGCAAACCTTAGAATTTATTTCCTTTTACATTGACTAGGGGGTAGAAGTAGCTTTTTGAAAGCCAAGGAGTATAAAGATAAAAAAAGTTTGGGAGTTCCTGCTTCACAGAGTAGAGACATGACATTGATTCCTTGTTAAGGGGACAGCTGATTGATTCCAGTGAGTGGGGCTGCCAGCAGATGGCTGACCGACTGGGATTTAGGAGAACCAAATTTTGTCAGAGGAGTCGTCCCTTTACCCTGGATTCTAAAGGACAGTGACAAACTTTTCCTGGTTCTTTTTTCCTTTCACATTTTCCTTGTTCTGAAGGCAGAACAGAATACAGTAAAGCAGAGTCAATATTACAGTGGGAGTGGAGGGAAGGGGGAAGAGGGAAAATTTGTGCATTCAAACATGCTCCCCCCCCCGCAAGAATCAACAAAGCCTGTATTGGAGCAAGAGGGTATTAGACGGAGCATCTGCTGGACCACAGTCTTCTAAGCCCAGGTCAGAGTCAATGGTAGACTTTCCCAGACCAAGAGATGGTAGCTGCTGGGTCAATGATTGAGTTCCCAATGGAACATGACCTGAGGGAGCTTTTCCAGGGGGAAGTTTCTGAATGTCAGTCTTCAGGATTGAGGAGCTAGAATTCTGATTTCCTAGGCAGGGAGAATCTCAGAATCCAGTCTGTTCGTCAAAGAAGGGAGATTTCTTGGGTAACACAAATCTTAAAGGTTGTCTTATGAGTAATTAATAATTAGCTAACATTTATCTAGCGCTTACAATGTTCCAGGTGTTGTGCTAAGCACTTTTACAACTATTATCTCATGCGATCCTTACAACAACCCCAGGAGACAGGTGCTATTATTATCCCCATTTTACAGATGAGGAAACTGAGACAAAGGTTAAGGGACTTGCCCAAGATCACACAGCTAATAAGTATCCAATGATGGATTTGAACTCAGGTCTTTCTGAATACAGGCCTAGAATTCTATCCACTTTACTACCTAACTGGCTTCATCAGACTATTAAAGGAGCAAAAAACACACAAAAGGTTAGAAACCCAGATCCTAGAGAAAAGGGGAGTTCTTGGGCATTCCATATAGAGAAAAAGAGGATTATACATGTGGCTCTTATAGCCAGAGGAGGAGTAGTAAGGATTCAAAAGACCTGGAAAAGGGATAAGAGATTGGAATCTTGCCGCCACCACCTCTGACTTTTTTTTTTCCTTACAGTGAGTTATTTGGACAGTAAAGGTCTGATGCGAAGGCAACAATTCATTTTGTAGTTCCAAAGTGGGCTCTCCTTGCAGGGGAGTCCAGGCCCTGAGAGTCTCTCTCAGGTTAAAGCAAATCTCACTGGGACACTGGAACTACTGTTACTACGAGTGATTTATGTCCGTGTTTTGTTTGTTTGTTTGTTTTTGGTATTTGTTTGTGGATTCCTGTGAGACCTGTATCTTTCACATTTTCCATGGGGTGAAATAAAGGCTGGCCTAATCAACGTGCATTTATTACCTTGAGTGTATGTACAGGAGCTAGGGACCCCTTTTGCCCACATATGGAAAAAAAAAACTACATGTGAACAACATCTGTTACATTTGAAGTTTTTCCTGGAGTAAATACATGGTAGTAATAACCCAGAAAGAGAATATGATATTCTTTTGTAAACCTTTCAAATCAAGTGAAGTAAATGTGAGCCCAGAACACAGGTTACAAAGAATGAGCTCCAGGTTAAAGGTTAAGGGTTCTAAGGTTGCTCTTCTTATCCTGAATCTCTGCAAGATTATAAATCACAGTTTTTAGAACTAAAAGGAATCTTAAGGATCATTTAGTCCAAACCCTTTATTTTTTCTGATGAGGAAGCTGATACCTGGAAAGAGCAAATGACTTGGCTGAGGTCATGTAGTTGGTAGGTGTTAGAACCTGGATTTGAAGCCAGACCCTCTGACTCCAAATCCATTGCCCTTTCTACTACATCATGCACAAAAGTGATACCTTCATTCCATAGTTACCTCCATATCAGCTGCCATATTGCCTGTACTAGAAACTAAGCCCTTTCCTTCCCAGAACTCTCATCCTGGGGCTCCACTGTCCTGGTTGAGTAGTAGCAACCTCAGTCACCCACTAGGGCTCCAGCTATACTTTACTTTCCTGACCTTCCTGCTACCATACAGGTAGCCCTTCCCGTTCTAGAACCAAGGTCAAATAAACTCTAGCACTGTTCTTAGAAATGAAACAGTATGTCAATCTACTCTCCCCTGGTTTTACTTACTATCCCTATAACTTTCCAAACCAAAATATCCTAGCCCTATCCTCCACTCCCTTATAGGTTTTGCCTTTACCTATTAGAATATAAGCTTCCTGAGGGGAAGGACAATCTTTGATGTTTTTTATTTATATCTCTAGAACTTAGCAAAGTCTTTATCACAAAGTTCAAGAATCTATGTCCAAGAGTGACCAGCAAACGAACGGATCAATCAACAATCATTTATCTAGCACCACTGTGTGCCATTTCAGGGATTGAGGGTGGGACAATGGAGGAGCTTACCCTGGCCTGCCATCTAGTAGCTTCCTATTTTAACTAATTATTTTTGCTAACTAGGTATTAAACTGTGTTGTTTCTATACTGTCAAAGGGACTTTGGGTGCTATAAGCTCTTTGTAAATTCAGAACTCTGGGGCAAAGCCCAGGTGGACCTAGAATTATCTCTGGCCTTAGAAAAAGACATAGCAGGCACATGAGCCCAATCCTTCCCTCTGCTGGCAGCACACCAAACTGCAGGCTCCATCCCATACCAGGTAACTGAGAGGGGATTCAAGTTAGATTCTTTGGCATGAAGGTCATCACTCCTTCTGATGCATCATTCGTAGGATTCATCTTCTAGTTTCCTTCTCCCTTACCCTCACACACAATGCCAACATGAATTTCTGACAGGCTTATTCTCAGAAGGTGACTAATTACTAAAGAGAATAATTATTAACCAAGAAACCCAGATTCTTAATTCTGAATTAGTGATGTATTACAAGAAACCCTCTAGATTTCTGAATTCAGGATTTGCAGTTTTGAATTTTCCTTTGTTTTTGTAACAACCTGTTTTATCCTGTCTGTGGGAGGGTTGAATTTTACTGGTGGTTAGGAAAATGGGATGGGACCATGAGAAGGAGAGGAAGGTAAGGATGAGGGTAACATGGGAGGAGGCAATCTGAATCAGAAGCCCGACACACATAGACCAGAAGACTATCATGGATTAATATCACAATTTCTTTGGAAGTCCCAAATCTGAGAGACTGATAGGAATGAGAAAATCAATTACCCAAGCAGAGATTCAAACTCAGGGATCAATGCTGAATCTCAGGAGGAAAGAGAGAATGTGTATTAGAAGAACTGATCATTTGTCTGAATGAGCAAAGTTTCCATCTTTTATGCATTCCTTTCCTTCTGCACTGCCTTGACATCCTCAGCTGTGTAGGGATGAATCCGTCATGACTCCTGACTTAGCCACAGTGGTAAGATGGCAAATTTGGACACCACTCACCTTATATTCAGCTGCTTCCCGATCCCTGTTGCTGTCTCTTCCATGCTCTTATTTCACATCAGTTGCTTGTCCTATATATCAGCCTGAAGTTGGAACACCTGGGTTGTAGCAACAAAATTATTACAAATTACTGTGTGATCTTGGGGCCTTAGTTTCTTTATCTATAAAATTAGAGGGTCGGACAAGGCAGTCTCTAAGGTCCTTCCTACTTTCAACATTTTCCGATTTTATGTTTGAAAAGAAATTTAGTAACTTCCTCCATTTGAGCTATGAGTGTTAAAGGCAGTAGAAGTGTTCTCAGGAAAAAAAAATCAAACAACAATGAAAAGAATGGGGCAGTGTCCGGGGATGAATACCAGACAAAACATATTTGCACGGTTTCTACAAACTCTCTCTTGCTAGTTGGGAGTTCAAATTCAACCTTGGACACATAGTAGCTGTGAGACCCTGGGCAAGTCACATAACCGTGTTGGCCTCAATTTCTTCTTCTGTAAAACGAACTTGAGAAGGAAATGGTAAACCATGATGAATAGATTTGAGGGATTAAATCTGACAGATAGAGTGCTTGAAGAACTATGGACAGAGGTTTTCAATATTGTACAGGAGGCAGCAATAAAAACATTCCAAAGAAAAAGAAGAGCAAAAAAGCAAAATGGCTGTCTGATAAAACTTATAAATAGCTGAGGAAAGAAAGAAAGAGGAAAGTAAAGGAGGAAGGGAAAGATAAATCTGACTGAATGCAGAATTCCAAAGAACAGCAAGGGGAGATAAGAAAGATTTTCTTAAATGAATAAATGAATAAGAAAGAGAAGAAAACAATAGATTGGTAAGGATAAGAGATCTCTTCAAGAAAATTAGAGATATCAAGGAAAAGTTTCATGCAAAAATGGGCATGATAAGAGACAAAAATGGTAGGGATTTAACAGAAGCAGAAAAGACTAAAAAGAGGTGGCAAAAATACACAAAAGAACTATAAGAGAAAGATCTTGACTTCACCAATAACCACAATGGTGTGGTTATTGATCTAGAGTCAGACTTCCAGGGGAATGAAGTCAAATGGGACTTAGGAAGCATTGCTAACAATAAGGCTAATGTAAGTGATGGAATTCTAGCTGAGCTATTTAAAACCCTAAAAGACGAGGCTCTTCAAGTGTTGCACTCAATATGCCAGCAAATTTATATAATTCAATAGTGGCCACTGAATTGGAAAAGATCAGTATATGTCCCAGTACTAAAGAAAGGCAATACCAAGGAATGTCCAAATTAATGAACAGTTGTGTTCATTTCACATGCCAACAATGTTCTGCTTAAGATTCTGCAAGGTAGATTTCAGCAATATGTGCACTGAGAATTACCAGATGAGCAGGCTGTTTTTTGAGGAGGCAGGGGAACTAAAGACCAAATTGCCAACATTTGCTGGATTATGGAGAAAGCAAGGGACCAGAAAAACATCTACTTCTGATTCATTGACTATACTTAAAGCCTTTGCCCATGTGAGTTATAACAAAATGTGACAAGTCCTTAAAGAGTACCAGATCATCTTACTTGTCTCCTGAGGAACCTCTATATGGACTGAGAAGTGATAGTTAGAAGTGAACATGAAACAACTGGTTGGTAATTGAAAAAGGAATATGACAGGGCCGTATATTATCACTTTATTTATTTAACTTTTTTGCAGAGTACATCATGCAAAATGCCAGGCTGAATGAATCAAAAGCTGGAATTAAGGTTGCTGGGAGAAATATCAGCAACCTCAGACATGCAATTGATACTACTCTGATGACAGAAAGTGAAGAGTAATTGAAAAGCCTTTTGATGAGGGTAAAAAAGAAGTGTATTAAAGTTGGCTTAAAGTGAAACATAAAAAAAAATGCAACTCAGATCTTGACAACTGATCCCATTGCTTCCTGGGCAAGTAGAGAGAGAAACAAATGGAAGCAGCGTCAAATTTTATGATCTCGACTGAAAGATCATTGCAGAAGGCAAGTGCCGCCATGAAATTAAAAGTGGAGACATCATTTTGCTAACAAAGGTCTGTCTATTCAAAGCTATGGTTTTTACAGTGGCAAGGTATGGCAGTATGAGTTGGACTATGAGGAAAACTGAGTGCTGCAGAATGGACACTTTTGAATTGTGGTGCTAGAGAAGACTTTTGAGAGTCCCTTTGACAATGAGGAGACCAAATCAGTCAGCATTTAATTATTTAATTAATTATTTAATTAATTCAGGCTATTTGCTGGAAAGTTAAATACTGAAACTGAAGCTTAAATACTTTGGCTACATACTCAGAAGATGGGATTCGTTGGAAAAGACCCTGATGTCAAGAAAGATTGAAAGCAAAAGGCAAAATGGATGACAGAGGATGAGATGGATAGTGTCATGGAAACAACAAACATGCACATAGACTTTAAGAGATAGTGAAGGATAGAAGGCTAGGCATGGTATGGTCCATGGGGTCACAAAGATTCAGGCAAATGAATTATTGAACAACAACAATGATCATCTTCTTCTCCTGGATCTTCTTCCAGTCTATGCTCCCTTAAGCATGGGTACCCCTCAAGGTTCTGTCATGGGCCTTCTTCTCTTCTCCCTCTATTTTAGTTCTCTTGGTGACTACATCAGCTCTTATGAATCTATTTAGTCTACCCTCACCTCTCTGCTCACTTCTAGTCTCCTATCACCAACTGTTGATTGGATATCTCAAAATGGATGGCTCAAAGACATCTTAAAATCGATGTATCCAAAACTGAAATGATTATCTTTTACTCCAAACTCTCCCCTCTTCCTAACTTTGTTACTATTGGCGAGAGCATCATCATTCTTTCAGTCACTCAGGCTTACAACAAAGGTGTCATCTCTTCCTCCAGGCTCTCACCTTATGTACCCAATCTCTTGCCTCTGTCATTTCTACCTTTTCAACATCCCTCCTAATGTCTCCTTTTCAGAGAGACAGAGAGAGATCATTGTCCAACACTTTATCCACCTACTTGCCTCTAACCAGACCACAGATATAGATATGTAGATTTGGGAGTGATAGCTGGAACTAGAAAGGTATAAGACCATTAAAGGAGGGAGTACAGAGAAGAACATTGAGGGGGGAAATCTTAACAGTAACACAAGAGGGAGAACCAACATTGAAGGTTTGGGCAAAGGAATCCAGTACAGGAGAAAAAGAAAGAGGGTACAGAAAAGTAGGAGGAAATTCAGGGTGATGTCACTGCAATATTGGACATAACGGAATTCTCATACCATGAGAAAATCCTACCTCTGACTAGAACACTTGCTTCACCAATGGTGAGCCAGCAGAGTCATCTTCAGATATTAAGGCAGCATGTATATAAACGACTACAGTTTTAGAATGAAATGTGAAAGGATAGTATCTTCCCTTCATGGTCTCAACATTGTTCCCACTGTTCAGCTGAAGCTCAACTTTGTTTTGATTTTAGGAGTGAAAGGCTCATTATTAACACACAACTCCCACAGACTGCAAATCTTAATTAAGATAGAAATACTTTAATATCCCACATCCTTAACAGTAACCATTAAATGGGGTTTTTTGTTTTCTTTTTACCCCCTGAGGGATACTTTTAATAAGAAGAATGTAAGTCGAAGTTTTCCAGATGTTACTTTTCTGATGTGTCTCAGCTTGTACCCATAAACCATCTGGTAGCTGCAACAGCTGGATTGTGTCCAAATGTGCATGCAGGTAAAAGGATATTGCTTGAAGAAAATGAAATGATCAGTTATTTGTCAACTGAGCTTGTGACATTGTTTAACTAGCTGTTGAAGTTAGCTCTCAACATTGGGAATAGGTTTTCAAAGTCACATTCAACTCTCAATTATCTATATGTGGCCTAGATAATTTAAAAGTGCCTCTAACTCTGATACCAATGACATTTGACTGTGACATGTATTGTCTGCTTTATTTTAATTCCTAATTAATTAACCTTTGACTAAAATGAAATTTTTTATTCTGTTTACAAGGGAAAATCTAGACCAGTGGAGAGAAGTTATAAGGAAACAGGTTTTGACTCCAAATAAGGAAAAACTTCCTAACAGTCACCTGAAAATGGATTAGGCTATCCTTTTAGGTAGTGAGTTACTCATCACTGCAGGCATTCAAGCAGAGGCTGGGTTCTCCCTTTTTTGATCTTGCCTTTTGTCTACTGAGAAGCCTAAACCCTCTCTGCCATACTAATAGACTAGCCTCCTTTGACCATCAAGACATTCATTGATCTCCCCAGTTGATTTGATCTAGCGTTCTGGTAAATGTATGCCCCTGGCCACATAGGGTTTTCAGAAAGGATTGGCCTTACACCTCATACGTGATTGGTTCCATACTGTAGTGGAGCTGCCTTACATAAAACATATAGAGGTGGTTGTAGAGGATTTTCAATGAGTGAGTATTGTGATATGACTGCCTATTGGATAGAAATAGTGCCCAGACTGTAGAGGGAACTTGCACATAATAGGTACTTAATAAGAGTTTAGGTTCAGAGATATAAAAGATCTTCCAAGTCCCTCTACTTCAATCTTCTCATTTTAGAGTTGCAAAAAAAAAATGGGAGATGCCCAGTCAAGTGACTTGCCCAAGGTCACACAGGTGGTAAGTGGCAGAACCAGAATCAGAACCCAGGTAGCTCCTCTGATTCAAAGTCCATCTCTCTTTCCACTATGCTACACAAATAAATGTTGATGGAATCATCAGATCAGATTCATCCATTGGGCAGGAGGCTGGGTTAGATAGCCTCTCAGATGCCTTCCAACTCTCAAAGTCTATAACTCTACATTCCCCACATTGTCCAGTCAATGAAGGATAAATATGTCCCAGAAAAGTCCCAGAGGGTGGAGGGGATACACTTTTACTACAGTGGTTCTGCCCACATTACTCAGCACTCTAATGGAAGTGAACACAGAGTCAAGAAGACTAAAAGAGGTCCATGACTAAAAGAGGAGGACACACATGAACCCAAATCCAGGACCACCCACACAGTTTAATGGAGTCATCTTTCATCAATTGGGGCCTCACATCTTTGAACTCCCACTGATTCTGCCAAGGCTGGGAGGAATTGTTTCTTACTATGAAGGGAGTACTACACGAGTACATGAATGGTGTCAATGAGATTACAGGTCAGTATCTTTAACTGTATTTAGTAAAAAAAAAAAAAAGGCATGGGATACTGATTACAAACTGAAAGGCATTCCTGGCTGAGTTGATGGAGAGCTGACCTTGGACTTCAGATGTCCTGGGTTCAAGTTGGACCTCTCACCCCAGGAAACATATCTAACTTCTCAGGGCCCTTTAAGGCTTTAAGACCTTAAGTTGGACAGTGATTGCTGATTATCTAAAATCAAAGAATGACTAATATCTTATAGGGGCACCAATCTAGAAATGAAAGAGACCTTACAGTTCATCTACTCCAGAAGTTTTTAACCTGGAATCCGCAAATTTGTTTATAAAAATATTTTTATAATTGTCAATATAAGTGATTTCCTTTATAAGCCTATGCATTTTGTTTTATACATTTAAAAGCATCATTCTGAGAAGGGGCTCATAGGTTTCACCAGATCCCCTCTAAAGGGTATCCATGATGCAAAAAAAAAAATCAAGAATGCCCAGTCTAGTCCAATCATTTTATTTGACAGATGAGGATAATGGGCCCCAGAGATGAAATGATTTGGGTTTTTTTTGTCTTTTTTATAATTAACTTTTGTTTAATTTTAGTTTACATCGTTCATTTCCATGAGATTTTGAGTTACAAATTTTCTCCCTGTCCTTCCACTACCCACCACCCCAAAACAGCCATCCCACTATATACCCCCTTCCCCAATCTACTTTCTCCTATATCCTCCCCCATCGCCCCTCTGACTTTCCAGTAGGGCAAGATGGATCTCCCTACCCCAGTGCCTGTATATCCCATTTCCCAGTTGCATGTAAATAACAACAATGATATATATATTTTAACATTTGATTTTAGAACTTTAAACTCCAAATTCTATCCCTTCCTCCCTCGTCACCCACCCCCACTGGAAAGACAAGCAGTTCAATACAAGCCACACATGTGTAGTTATGCAAAACATCTCCACAATGGACATATTGTGAAAGACTGACTATATTTCCCTCCCTCCTATCCCACCCTCCACTTGTTCCATTCTCTATTTTGTCCCTGTCCCTTTACAGAAGTGTGTGCTTCTAACAACCCTCCCCCCCAACCTGCCCTCCCCTCCATCATGCCCCTTCTCATCTCCTTCCCCCCTACTCTCCTACAGGGAAAGATACCCAATTTAGAGTGTATGCCATTCCTTACCTAAACCAAATTCAATGAGAGTAAGGTTGACCCAGTCCCTGTTGTCTTCCTGTTCTTC
>JAQQSU010015551.1:0-11148 GCA_028627135.1 Pseudochirops cupreus
GGCTTCCAGGCAGGCCCTCTCAGGCTTCCAGGCAGGCCCTCTCAGCCTTCCAGGCAGCCTTCTCAGCCTTCCAGGCGGCCCTCACCAGATTCTGGTCTCAGGAAAACTGCATCTCAGTTCTCAGTCAGTTCTCAGCTTCCAGATGCTGGGAGAGAAACTCTTTCTCTCTCTCTCCTTCAGCAGGAGCAGGGTTCCAATTCTGTCTCTCTGTGTCTCTCTGGCTCAGCTGGCTTCAGTCTCCACAATTCTTCCTTCACCCAGAGCAACATTCCAATTCTGTCTGTCTCTGGAATTCTTGCTTATATACACACCTCAGCCAATCCCCTTCTTCCACATCAACAGGGGAGTTCATGCCTTCTCAACAGTGGGACAGAGTTTGCACCTTCCACACTTAGCACTTAGCACTACTAAGTGCTAAGTATCCTGATAAACTAATTACTATTACAACATTATACTCAGTTTTGCTGGGTAGGTGATTCTTGGTTTTATTCCTAGATCCTTTGACCTCTGAAATATCATACTCCCAGCCCTTCAGTCCCTTAATGTAGAAGCCTCTAGACCCTGTGTTATCCTGATTGTTTCCACAATATTCAAATTGTTTTTTCTTGGCTGCTTATAATATTTTTTCCTTGATCTTGGAACTGCAGACCTGGTTATAATATTCCTAAGAGTTTTCTTTTTGTGATCTTTTTCAAGAGGTAATTGGTGAATTCTTTCAATTTCTGTTTTGCCCTCTGGTTTTAAAATATCTGGGCTACTTTCCTTGAGAATTTCTTAAAAGATGATTTCTAGATTCTTTTTGATCGTGGCTTTCAGGTAGACCAATAATTTTTTAATTATCTCTCCTGGATCTATTTTTCAGGTTAGTGGTTTTTCCAATGATATATTTCACATTGCCTTCTATTTTTCCTTTTGTTTGGATCTGTTTCACAGTATCTTGATTTCTCATAAAGTCATTAGCTTCCATTTGCTCCAATCTAATTCAAAAGAAATGATTCTCTTCAGTGAGCTTTTGAAATGTCCTAATTGGCTTTTTGGACCTCTTTTTCAATTTGAGTTCATCTATTTTTAAGTTGTTATTTTGTTCAGTCATGTTGTTGACTGTCTTTTCATGATTTTCTTGCATCATACTCATTTCTCTTCCTAATTTTTCCTTCATTTCTCTTACTTGATTTTCAAAATCCTTCTTGAGCTCCTCCATGGCCTGTAACAAACTTACATTTTTCTTAGAAGCTTTTGGTGCAGGAGTTTTGACTGTATTGCCTTCCTCCTGTTCCATGCTTTCATCCTTTTTGTCCCCCAAAAAGGAATCTAAAGTTGGATTGCTGTACTTGCTTTGCTTGCTCATGTTGCCACTCAATTACTTGACTTTTGTGCTCTTTGCCACAGTAGAACTCTCCTTCCAGAGGGAAGAGCTTTGTCCCAAAATCACTTGGGTTTTCACAGCTCCTGGAGGTATTAGGAGGGTGCCATTGCTGCAGCCCCTACAAACTCTGGCTCACTGGTCACACACCTCACTACCACCACCCAAGACTGTCAATCAGATCCAGGTAGGTTAAAGCAAGAACAATTACCCTCTGAATGTTTGCTTGCCCCACCTATGATCTACAGGCCAGGAGCTCTGAAGTAGCTACATGGAGCTGGCTGCAGGGCTGCTGCACCTCTGCCACTTCTAGGTCCAGGGGTAGGGGCTGAACCTCCTTTTCTCTGCCCCCCAGTTCCAACAGAGTTCTAACTGACCTCTCACTTTTTCTTTGGCCTTTATGGGTTGATTATTCTGTAAACTGCCACTGCTGCTCATGATCCACTCTCTCAAAGTCTGCTGTAGCTGCTGGTGGGGGTTGCCCTGGGGCTAAAACCACAGGCTCATGCAGGGCTGGGCTCAGGTCTGAGCACAATATGATGGACCCTTCCTGTAGATCTGCCGGGCTGCCTTCAGTGGGAGATTTGTTTCTTTCTGTCACTTTGTGGGTTCTGTATCTCTAAAATTTGGTTGGACTTATATTTTATGGGTATTTGAGGTGGTTATGGGGTTTTACAGCTTTTATGCCACCATCTTGGCTCCATCCTCTCCCCCGACCTCTGTTGTTTTTATGCAGTCATTTTATCAGTCATGTGCAGCTCTTTGTTACCTCATTTGGAGTTTTTCACAGCAAAGATACTGGAGTGATTTGACATCTAATTCTACAACTTATTTGAGTTCTTAGGCCAAATGTTAAGGATTTTATTATAGGCTGGGTGATGGAGAAGGATGAGGAATAAACTGGGTTATTCATGTTGAGTAATTATTAGGTGCAAAAATTGGGGAGTTTTGGCATGTTCCTCTGTTGCTGAGAGTGGAGAGCCAAACCAGAACAGCCTTGTATTGTGAAATATGGTTTAATTAGTGATAATTCCAATATTATGGAAAATACTTGCTGTTTTTAGACTTGATGGTGATAAGGAAGGAATTCAGAAGTATGACTCCATGCGGAAGAAGTAGTGCCACGTCCACCACCAGCATGCCAGGGAGAGAAGCTTTTTTTGTTTTGTCAGATGCTAGCACAAAGCTCAAAACTGAAGCTGCCAAAGAGAAAGAAGGAATAAGGAGACACATAGTGACAGACAGACACAGAGACAGATATAGAAATGTAAAGATAAGAGGAGACACAGAGAGAAAGCAAGAGGGAGAGAAAGAAAGAGAGGGAGGGAGATAGAGAACGGCTGCAGAACTACAGAGAGGAAAAGAGAAAAGAGAAGAGGAGGGAAGGGTGGGGAGAGGAGAGGAAAGGTCACAAGCACAGTGGAAGTGAATTATCTAAATTCTAGGGATGTGTGGCAGAATTTTTGAGATGACCTCTTTACCTTCAGAATGTCAGTTGCCTGAGATTTTTTACCCTTACCCAAATTATTCAGGGATAGTCAATAATCCCAATAGTAATATGTGAGCTTAATTACTTATTATTCTATTAATTGTTTTGGTAATGATTTAATATTTTAAGTTTGAAAGACATACTCTGTCCATGTCTACCAATCAGGTGCTATGACTAAGTTTACCTAATCTTGGAGGTTCTTGGCATAAATGTGATGGAGGCCTAAGATATTTGGTGTATATATTTTTTGATTTCACTCATTGGTATATATTCAGGAGGGAAATAAATAAAATTGCTTGTTATTTTAAAAAATGAAAGATAATTGAGGCACACTAAAAATAACTTTTAAATTGAATAGCATAACATGTAGGAATAACAGAAGCAGCAAATAACTGGTCTATATATAAATCCATATGAAGATAAGAACTTATAAAATCTAGAATTTCATAAATTATATTATTTCATTAATTTTAATTTAAACTCCATGGCTAAATGATAGATAAATGTAAAACCCTTTTTTAATCAAACAGCTGTTGAATAGTGGATAGATTTCTGGGTCTGGAGTCAGAATGATCAGCATCAGACACTTAGCTGTGTGATTTTGGACACGTCACTTGATATTTGTTTGCCTCAGTTTCTCCAACTGAAAAATTGAGATTATAATAGTACCTGCCTCACAGAGCTCTTTTGAGGAGGAAAAGACAATATTTATGAAGGGCTTTTTAAACACTATATAAATACGTATTTTCTTTCCCTTCTTCAACTTAAAAGACATTGTCAGATAGCATACCTTTAATAATGAATTTGTTTTTTCCTATATAATTACATATGAGGCAGTCTAATTTTCAGTCATCACTTGTATTTGGGAAGAAGAAGGAACATGATACTATTTTAAATTTTGAGGATTTTTTAAAAAAGCAATATTAAGTTGCTCTCTCTTTAAAATCTTACCTTTAAATTTTAGTTGCCCTAATTCTGTAGAGTGAAATATACACTTCATCTAAGCTTTTAAGAATCAAATCTGCATACATTTTATATATAATTTTCTATTTTATTAAGCTCCTACCAGTTTGACACCTAAATCAAACTGACCTTTCGATCTGCGAAATTCTCTGATGTTCTTCATGATTGCATTGCTTTGTTAGTTTTATTACAGCAATTTTCAAATTGGGCTGTGATTACAGAAGTCCTAAGACTATTCAGCTCTCATTTTTTTTTATTAGAATAAAGTAGCTATTTTTGCATGTATTCAAGAAAATCTGGAAAATTATAACTAAAACTTCAGAAATAATTAAGAAAAATGCATCTTCCTTTTTATGGAACATACTTAAAACAAACAGCAGTAAAATAGAACTTGAATAAGAAATATGAAACAAATGTCAAAATTTCATAAAAATTCCTTTCTCATGATTTATTGATACACAAGTTGGAGAAGATTTTCTTTTTGTAAATACCACAATGGCCACTTACCAATCAATTAATGCAATTTAATATTTTACCTTAAAAACAGGTGAACATGGACATTTTTAAGAACTATTCAGTTGTGTCAAGGTCCAGTTATTACCATATGACTACTTCCTAATGGCACACCAATAAAAGTGAGTAGCTTAAAAAGTCCAATTTCATCACAGTCTTTGTCAGTTGCATTAGGGTACCTGGGCTGACACAACATAGTTATCAGCTGACTGAGAACAGATACAGAAGAAGTAAATGGGGGGAGGGGGGCATGTATTGAATACAATATTCTTGAACTTTCCTCTGAAGACAACATAATATGCACATAAAATTATTGCTACACGTACATCCTATCTCTAACACATAATGACAATGTGACTTATCTTATAACCTCTCAGTACATTAGGCAAATTTCTGAGACTATAAGCTTCAGAGCTAGTGGCAATCTAAATTAGTAGAGGGAGTTTTCTCATTAGAAGTTCTCTAGATCTGTGTAATCCAAAGCTGGTCCAAAAATTCAAATTATGTGGTATTTCTAATTTTGAAAAATTTGAAAACTTTTCAAATATTTTTGAGGAATGCTATTCCAATAACTATTTAACTATCCTCCTACACTTACTTAGATAAGCTTCTGGCAATAAAAATGCTTTTTTTCCAAATCATGGAACTTCTTCACTTAATGCTTCAACCTAAATTTAAAATGTTTCTAAGTAGGAGCACATTTTCCCTTTAGGGATAGAGTTCCCCTGCACTATAATATTGATTTGAGGGAAATAGCAGAGGGGAAAACAGTTAGTGTCACATTTAAGACATGATGGAAGCACTGAGACTTTAGCTGAGGAATTTCAATAAGTTCAGGGTTCTATAGCTTTGATATATTGATAATTAATTTCAGATGTTTGTCTTACCAAAAACCAGTGGGTGCCTCTGTGGCAGTAATGTAATCATAGGGTGAGTCTTATGATTAGCAGCACTGTGTATTTCTCTATATGAGTTAACATGCTGAAGGATTACACTCATGCCTGCAGTTTTGGAACTTCCTAAAATAAATGTAACTATTACAACTCACTGTTGTATTTTAGCTACAGTTTTCTCCTACTTTGTTGACATTTATTTTACCAATCCTTATAGAATGACCATATGGTAATTCAATTAATTGTTTAGTAACTAATTTCCATTAATTTCATAAAGATCCCATGTCATTTTGAGTATAGTAATATAACTTAGCAGGCAATGACTTTTGGTGCCAGATTGTCAGTTCATCTATTAGCAACTTTGTTAAACAATTTAGATACTGAGGTGCATAAGTTATTTTTTAATAAAATCCAGAAATATGTCAAATGAAATAAAAATATAAATTCTTTGAAGAATATCAATCAGTACCCAGAAAATAAATTAAAGGGTATTATGTGGATGCATTAGAAATTTGGCAGAGGTGGAGAGGCAGTGTAGGGGGCAAAAAGGAGGAGTGTATAATCAGATAGAATGTCAAATCTTTAGCTGTTTCCTCCAATAAACCCTCTGTTGAGGTGTGTGTGTGTATGTGTGTGTGTGTGTGTGTGTGTGTGTGTGTGCTCCATGAAAATAACAAAGATTCCAATTTTCCCCCTTACTACTTAATATTGTTTGATCACGATTTCCTGATGACAAAAGGACCATAAAGGCCTGTTTCATAAGGAGTGAATGATTGCCACATTACTGAAATACCTTAAACACTGCTCTGCTAAAGCCTCCTTATACCCTGAATTTTGAAAAATTATAATATTATAAAATGTAAAAATCATGTCTTTTTTAAAGTTTAATTTACTTAGGAATTAAAAACAAGTATTTCCATAACATAGTAGAGTAGAAACAAAAAGATGATTGTATATAAAACTGCAAATTTATTAATGCAACTTCCTATTCCTTTTAAATATGTAATAAGGTTGTTATGTAACTTTCATTTTTTCCTTCCCTCCCACACACTAAAGATGTCTACCATTAGACACAAGTGTGTGTGTGTGTGTGTGTGTGTGTGTGTGAAACCATTCTATACATCTATTTATCAATTCTATCTCTTGATGTGGATGGCTTTGTAATTAATTTGGACATTTACATTAGTCAAAATTACTTAGTCACTCAAAGTTGTTGTTAAAACAATATTGCTGTTACTGTATACATTTTCTTGCTAAAAAATGATTCAGTATTCTGTTGGTTGACTTTTAAATTTACTTTGGAAGATTCATGGGATGAGTAGGAATGACTTTTGACCAAATGCACTTTTTCATTAATTTAGAATAATTCCTTTATGTGTATACACTGTAGCTTTATAGAATGTTTGGGAGATGGGCATTAAGACACATCTTAAGAGATCTACACTCAATAAAAGATACTCTGTTGTACTGGGATGGCAAGGGGAAAGGAAAGTCCAGAAAAGCTAAAATTTTTTATAGCAACATACATTTGCTATATTTTTTTAATGTCAGCTGTGTCAAGCTTGGAACTGATACCTCAGAGAGGAAAATAAATCCATTTTTGAGCACAGATTAAGGTAGTAGAAATTGGACATGATGTAATTGGTATGCCACCTTTGTCCTTCCTGGGACTCTCTAAATGGGATCTCAAGATAACGTCAAACTCAAAGTCTTCAAAATATAACATAAAAATAATTCCATTCTTTGGTGCTACTAGTTGTATGGAAAAATGTCTTTTAAAAGCCTGGCAACTTATAGTCTAAATTTCAAAACACTCTTCAGTTGTGATAAGTTGATATATAAGTGGAGACTATGAAATTCATCAGTATTAACACTCTTTAAATTTAATAAGGAAACATATTAAAATTCTGAAAGTTTGACCTCCTGGTTTACCTTGGAAAACTAAATATAAGAGTTAGATTTTCCTTTATCCTGTCCTCAACAACAAAAATTAATAATCTTCATTAGACACTTGACTTTCTGACTTCACTGTGATTGTGATGGGCATAAACAGAAAAGTAATCCTAGTTTATACAATATCTTTTTCAGATGATGAATACATTGAGAAAATATACAAGTAATTAAGCAAGGTCCTCCATATTGATGCAACATAAATAATTATGTATAAATAATTATACCCAAACCAAAGAAATGATATTAGAGGAAAAAGATAAAGAAGGAAAATACTGTTTACAATTTTTAATAAGTGAAAGAATCCCAGTGAAATAAGTGAAAGAATCTCCAGAAGTCCCAATCCATGTATTAGCTGTATCAATGAGAAGAAGTTTGGAAGGCTGTGGAAAGCATTGAACAGCATCTTCTCCCAAATGAAATTAACTTCATTTAAAGTGTATCCAACCAGTGAGACGTTTTAGGAATAGATGTTTTCACTAAGATCAACTATTGATTAGAATTAGGTCATAATTAACAGCAAAATAGAAGAAAGTTGAAAAATGACTGCTATCACAACTTCAAGCAAATCTACTTAATCAAGCAATTGACACTGAAAAAAAATCACATGAATAAAAGTAAAAGTATTACTGGCTGGATAGCTACTGATTCTCAGTATTTTTAGATAATTTTTAATGTATATCAACAAATATTTAATGTCTTTTCCAAAAAGGGCAGCACGGGAGTTAAAAACAACACCAATTTATTTTACCAATGTATTTGCTGAACATTATAGAAAAGGAAGATGAAATAGTATGAACTGTGTTACTTCCCCACAGCACCCCCCACCCCTGATCCCAAAATGAAAAGCAGTAGAGGTTAAAATGAGTTTGAGGAAAAGTTAGCACAAGATTCAATTAAGCCACATTATCTTTAAAGTTTTATTATTTTTTAATAGGTAAAACAGAATGAAATGGATGTTAGGAAGTAGATTAACCCAAAATTCAACACTAACGCATTCTCATTATGGATTCTAATGCATCTAAATGCACATTCTCCCATTAGATTATGAGTTCCTTGAGGGCAGGAACTGCATTTTGTCTTTTTATATTCCCAGGATTTAGCATACATAATAGGTACAAAGTAGGTGCTTAATAAAAACAAAAAAACTTATTGACTAAGACATATGATTCTATGTGCAATATGAAGTAAAAAAAATATTACTTAAGAAACTCTCTCTCTCTCTCTCTCTCTCTCTCTCTCTCTCTCACACACACACACACACACACACACACACACACACACACACACACACACACACACACACACTATGTTATAAGAAATGGTTTCTCCAGACATGCTGGACTAGATTTTAAGAGATTTTGAAAGAAAAAAAATTATTTTAAAATGAAAAAAAGTGAAAATACTAATTTAAAAAATGTAACCACAACTACATTGTTAAATATAGTCCTGTATGACTACTTTCTCCATGACATTAAACATTTCAGGATACTTTTGATGAAATTATCAAAAGGAAATAGTCATTCATAGATTATAATCTGTAATGAGTTGTATTTTTTTAGTCATATGCAGCCTAAGAAATTTTGAAGATGGTGCTATTATATCTTGGTTAATTTTTTTTATTCTATGGATTAAATGAAAATTACAATTTCTCCTCTAACAAAAATAACCTTTATACAAATATTCAAATTCTACAATTATTCATGCATCGATACAAATGCAGAGATATTTTTTCAACAGTCCTTTGATAATCAATATGAAGTAGGATATAAAATAGAAATGTTTGCTTGTCAAATATATTCATCAGTGAAATTAAATAAGGTCTGAAAAATAAAGAAAGGAAGAAAAATTTCCTAAATATAATCTTTTATTCAAGATTATTCTCTTGCCAAGAGACTGCAGATTACACAAAAATCCAAATTTCTACATCCAGATCTATAGCTATTCAAATAATATCAGTTTAACAATCCAAATCAATTTACCATTCAATAAGCATTTATTAAGTCCCCAGTACAAAGGGATATATTAGATATTAAAAACTCTAACATAAATGAAAATGGGTCCTACTCTAAAATAATTTATTTTGTTTATGGGAAACAATGTATATGTGTATAAATAAAAAGAAATGTATATGCAATAAAACAATTTTTGTTTCTTTGATTTGGAGAAGGTAGAAGGTATACCAGTTACTAAAGGATGGAAAGGAGGGTTTCTGGAAGGAGATTGATTACATATGAACTAAATATTGAAAGAAACTAAGAAGGATTTTTTTTTTTTCATTTTTAATTCTGGTGTGTTTTTTCCCCCTGAATTAGATGTCAAGACAATTTTTAGCATTCATTTTTACAAGATTTTGAGTTTCAAATTTTTGTCCCTTCATCCCTCCTTCCTTCCCCTTTTCTGAAAATGGCAGGCAATTTGATATTGGTTATACATATGTTATCTTGTAAAACATATTTACATATTTTAGTCACAGTTGTGAAAGAGAAAAAAAACAGATCAAAAGGGGAAAAAAGATCTGAGAAAGAATAAGATAAGTGGAAAAATCCTTTCATCTGCATTCAGAGTCCATCAGTTATTTATCTGGATGTGGATTGCATTTTCCTTCATGAGTCCTTTGTTCTTGTTTCTGATCACTGTGTTGCTAAAAAGAACTGAATTATTCATAGCTGATCATCACATAATATTGTTGATACTGTGTATAAAGTTTTCCTGGTTCTGCTCATTTCACTTTGCATCAGTTTGTACAAGTCTTTCCAGCTTTTTCTGAAATCTGCATGTTCATCATTTCTTATTGCACAATAATATTTCATTATATTCATATACCAAAACTTGTTCAGTCATTCCTCAGTACATGGGCATCACCTCAAAACAGAGAAGGAAAATTATAGAACAACATCCCCAATGAATATTGATGCAAAAATTTTAAATAAATATTAGCAAAGAGATAAAATCAGTTTATCACCAGGATAAGACACTATGACCACAGAGGATTCATACTAGGAATGCAGCGATAGTTCGATAGAAAAACAATCAGCATAATTGACCTTTTCATTAACAAAACCAACAGAAATCATATGATTATCTCAATATATTCAAAAAAGCCTTTGCCAAAATATAACACCCAATACAAGAAAGCATAGGAATAAATGGACTTTTCCTTAAAATGATAAGCAATATATATCTAAAACCATCAGCAAGCGTTATCTGTTATAGTGACAAGCTAAAAGCCTTCCCAATAAGATTAGAGATGAAGCAAGGATGCCTATTGTTACTACTATTATTCACTATTGTACTAAAAATGTTAGCTTTTGCCATAAGAGAAGGAAAAGAAATTGAAGGAATTAGAATAGGCATTTAGTTAACGAAACTATCACTCTTTGCAGATGATGTGATGGTATACTTTTTTTAAATTAACTTTTGTTTATTATTAGTTTACATCATTTCTACAAGATTTTTAGTTATGAATTTTCTCCCCATCTTTCTCCTACCCACCCACCCCACCAAAACAGCAATCCCACTGTATACCCCCTCCCTCAATCTGCTCTCTCCTATAACCTCCCCCACCCCACCCCCGACCTTTGGGTAGGGCAAGATGGATCTCCCTACCCCAGTGGCTGTATATCTTATCTCCCAGTTGCATGTAAATAATAATAATAATAATAACAACAACATATTTAAACATTTGATTTTAAAACTTTAAATTCGAGATTCTTTTCCTTCCTCCCTCATCATCCACCCTCACTGGGAAGACAACAATACAATACAGGCTGTATAGATGTAGTTACACAAAATATCTTCACAATGGACATATTGTGAAAAACTGACTATATTTCCCTCCATAATATCCTGCCATGCCACTTGTTCTATTCTCTACTTTGTCCCTGTCCTTTACAAAAGTGTGTGCTTCTAACAACACTACCCCCCACTCTGTCCTCCCCTTCATTATTCCCCCCTCTCATCCCCTTCCCCCTACT
>JAQQSU010015552.1:0-11147 GCA_028627135.1 Pseudochirops cupreus
AGGAGAGAATAGACTGGGGGAGGGGGGACACACTGGGATGGCTGTTTTGGGGTGGTGCGTGGGGGAAAGACGGGGAGAAAATATGTAACTCAAAATCTTGTGGAAATGAATGATGCAAACTATAATAAAATTTAAAAAGAAATCTGTTCAGGTGCGTGTTCATTGTTTCCGTGACAGTATGTATGTATCTCATCCTCTGCTGTCTCCTTTTCCTTTTGTCTTCAACCTCTCTCAATATCAGGGTCTTTTCCAATGAGTCCTGTCTTCTCATTATGGGGTCAAAGCATTTAATCTTCAGTTTCAGTATTTGATTCTCCAGTGAATGTTCTGAATTAATTTTAAGTATTGACTATTTTGGCCTCTGTGCTGTCCAAAGGACTCTCAAAAGTCTTCTTCAGCAGCACAATTCAAAAAGGCTAATTCTGTGGCACTCAACTGTCTTCATAATCGTACTCTCACAGCTATACATTACTTCTGGTAAAAAAAGCATAGCTTTCACTGTATGGACCTTTGTTGGCAAGGTGAGTGTCAGGCACTCTATTCACCAGATCTAATCACCTAAATCTTTCATCATCTATACTTCATATTTATAAGGGATGCTATTTAGGTCGTATGTATATAGTCTAATGATTTTCAGTACTTTCTTCAATTTAAATTGAAATTTTGCAATAAAAAGCTTATGATCTGTGTCAAAGTCTGTCTTGTTGCAGACTGAATAGAGCTTCTCCACCTTTGGCTGAAAAGTATATAATCAATCTGATTTTGATATTGATCATCTGGTGATGTCCATGTGTAGAATTGCCTTCTGGGTTGTTGAAAGAGTTTTTGCTATTACCAGCAAGTTGTGTTGACAATTACTCTATTAGTCTCTGTGCTGCTTCATTTTGTACTCCAAGGTCAAACGTTCCTGTTATTCCAATTATCTTCTAATTTCCTACTTTTGCGTTCCAAATCGCCTATGACAAATGTGACATCTTTTTGTCTGTGTGCTATTTCAAGAAGATGTTGTAGTGCAGGTCTTAATAGCACTGATCACCTTAGGCCTCTTTGGCATCAGTGGTTGGAGCATAGACTTGTGTTAACTGTGATATTGAATGGTTTGCATTGGATTCGAATATATATCATTCTGTCATTTTTGAGATTATACACCAGTACTGCTTTTCTCTCACCCTTTTATTGCCTGAGGGCTATTCTATCTCTTCTAAGGGATTCTTACAGAAGTACATGTAGTAATCATCTGAATTAAATTCACCTATTCCCATCCATTTAAGTTCACTGACATCAAAGATGTTGATGTTTTATCTTTCCATCTCCTGTTTGACCTCATTCAGTTTACCTTGGTTCCTAGATTGTACATTCCAGGTTCCTACAAAATATTGATCTTTACAGTTTGGACTTTCCTTTGGCACTGGATGCATCCCCAGATGAGAACTGGGTATTTATGAAACCTTGCCTTTGCCTTGCTTCCTATGGTAGCTTGCACAGTGCTAGGCTCTGGGAATCCAAAGCTGAAAGATGGTTTCTCCTGTAAGGAGCTTAACTTCTGACTCATGAGATAATATGCACACATAGGTATACAATATGCATATGTGGGTACACATATGTCCAAAGCAAACAAAGGTAAGATAACCTGGCGGGAGGGGAGGAGAAGTATGACATATAAGAAGAAATAGAAGTCTGAAGTAAGGGAATGGATCTCAGGTCCTAGGGACGGACTTAAAATATTTGCTATGGTCATAATCAAGGCCTTCTCAATAAGCAATAACATCTAGTTTGTTTGTGAAAATTCACTACTGGATACCCTTCAGTTTTCTCTCAGTCAGGGAGTGACTGAGGTGGGGCCACGACATCTTTGCATGGGGTCCTTTGGATGTTCCTGGCATCTCTGCCATGTCTCTTGGAAAGAGCATGTTCTTTGTCGTTATTTCTTCTCCCCCTCCCCCTTGCTAACACTACTATCTGTATTTTTTCATTTAATTAAGAACCCTGACCTTTAAGAGAGGTGTTTTTTTTTTCTAGCTTAGCTTAGCCTGATTCTAATGAAAGTTGAACATCTGATGATAAATCAGGACCAAATTTTCATGGATAAGGGTGACAGGGTGTTCATAAGCTTACAAAGAAATTGAACAGAGATAATTACAGATCCATGAACCCCTTTCAGAAAGTTCTTCTCTCCAGTAGATGGGCAGATGGTAGCAGTGGAGTAGAATATCCTGAAGAAACACATACGAAAAATGAATAATTCAAATACTCGGATACTGAGAGAATACATTTGCCTATACATTCAGCATGCTATAGGTAAAGTTATAGGATTATAGATATAAAGTTGGAAGGGGACCTCAGAAGTCATCTAGTTCAACCCCTCATTTGACAGAGGAGGGAACCAAGATCACCTGCCCAAAGTCTCACAGGAAATTGACCTTAGGTCTCACAATGACTCCAAAGCTAATGGTCTTTCCACTGCACGACACTGCCTCCTCAAGTCTCAATCTTTCTGAAAACCCCAAATAAAGAGAGACAAATCTTTCAAATCTCTCTCATACAATATACTACTTTTCCCTGCTCTCAACAGAAGAAGAATGGCTTGCTTTATCATAAAAAAAAACCCCAACACATTGAACCTCAATCTTACAAGGAAGAATAGTATTAAATGACTAGTGAGAAGAAAGGACCACCCCACTTAGTGTGTTACTACACCCAGTACATTTCAGAGGATATGGGAAGGAGGGAGATGGTTGTAATGTCCTATTGCGTTTATCTGATAAGAAACTCTAGGACTCTCGAACATATCTTATAGATAAAATAACTATTTCTTAGGCTCATGCACTAATGCAAACTCTGTCTACAACCCATCTGAAGAAATGAACACTGAAACAGTAGTACATTTACAGAGATTTTCCTAAGCCAGGGCAGTTGAAGCATTTTTCTATATTTTCTAGATAGATGGATAGAAAGATAGATAGATAGATGTCAGAGGTAACCATATGCATATAAAGACATACACATGTGTATATGCATACACACGTGTTTTATATATTTCACCATGTACAAAATATATTTTATATATTTCATCATGTACAAAATATATATTTCATCATATATACATACATGCATATATATATACCTTTATGTCTTTCTGTCTCTCTATTGGGTGAGTACCTTATCTTGCCCCATTCTTCCTGAGAGTTCCCTCCCCAAATGGGTCCTTAGGTGATCCAGCATCTCTGGTTCCATAGCATGAAGTAGGTATTCCACATCTTGGGTCCTATTCAAATGACTCCCTATGGTTTGACTGCCACTGAGGATATTTGACCACATCTGAGGATGACCTTAGTGACAAAATTGCTAAAGTTCTGAGTGTTTGATTTCCAGTCTAAAAATGACAACTTATCTTCTGCTTTTGTCATTCTTTTTCTGCTTTTTTCCGTTCTCCTATCATTAGTTGTTGAATACATTTTGACAGGCCTAAAAGGAGACCACATCATCTGACTGAAGAGAGATTGTTATGAAAATAGATTTACCCTCACTGTGTTCTGGCTCTGGTGACTAAATCAGTGCAGGAATTCCATTCAGTTTGTAACTGTGTACTAACAAAAGACAATAAGCTTAAGCCACAAGCACCAGCTTTGATTATACTGATTATCACCAGTATGTTGGAGTAGGCCATCTTTGAACCTATCTTTGCTTCAGTGACAAATTGACCAAAGATGTATCATACAATATTTATTAAAGCTTAATATTGTACCAAGAGAACTTCTGGATTTCCCATTAGCTAAATTGTAAGCAGGACTTTTTCTTATATTTCTACTATTTTTTTTCCTGGTAATGAAACTTATTTTATTTTAAATTTATGGAATAAAAAACGTTTCTATAGCTGTATAATAAAAAAGATGATTGCACGTGAAACTGCAAATCTACTATGTATAACTTGCTATTTTAAAAAATATATATAATATATTTTATTACTTATTTAAATTTATGTAATATGGTTCTGCATATCATACATCATATATTTAAATATATTATATATAAATATAATATAATAATATACCATGAAATTATCATGTAAATTTCTTTTTCCCGTTTTTCCCTCTCCTTCTCCACTCTTGAGAAGGTAACCATTAGACACAAATAGGTACATATATGTAAAATTGTTCTATAAATATTTCTATTTTTCAGTTCTTTCTCTGGATACAGATAGTATCTTTCTTCATATTTCCTTTATTTTTAATTTATGTATTTGAGGCAACTAAGTGGTTCAGTGGATAGAGTGCAGGGTATAAATATTTATATGAGCACTTTTTATAGTTGCAAAGAACCAGACACTAAGGGGTTGCCAATAAATTGGGGAGTGGTTTGACAAAATGTGTTTTTTCGAAGGCATTAATCTCCTATTCAGTAATGAATAACAACTAGAATTTATATAAGGCTTTAAAGTTTACAAATCTATTTTAAACAATCAGACAATCAACATGTGCTTGAGTACCCAATATGTGCCAAGCTGGGAATATGAATACAAAAAAATAAAATGATCCTGACTTGCAAGGAGCTTCTATGTGACTGATAAAGACAATAAATACACATATAAATATGTACAGAAGAAATATAGAGGGAATAAATGTACTTATGTCCAAACTAGTTAAATCCAAAATAGCTTGAGAGTGAGGGCAGGGTAAGTTGGGGGAATCAGAAGGTGCTTCATGTAGAAGATGATACTTGAGTGTCTTATAAAGGAATAGATTTAATTAGTTTTTATGTGCTTTATTTTATTTGATCCAGCCAGTTGCCAACTGCCAGCTGAGGCAGCTAGATAGCACCATGGACAGAGAGCTGGTCAGAAGCCTGGAGTTCACTTCTAGGCTCTCAGACAATCACTAGCTGTCTGACTGTGGACACTGATTTGCCTCAATTTCCTCAAGTGTAAATGGGAAATAAAAACAACCTCTACTTCACAGGATTGTTGTGAGGATCAAAGGAGATATATTTATTAAACATTTAACTCAGTGCCCAGAAAATAGTAGGTGCCATAAAAATGCCTATTCCCTTCCCATTTAAGCCTTAGAATAACTCTATGAAGTGGGGAGTACAGCCCCCATTTTACAAAGACTGAGAGAGTCAGAGTGAATGTCTAAGTGAATGTCTAAGTGAATGTCTAAGCAAGAGTGTGTCTTTGTTAGGACTGGACCTCAGTCTTCCAGTCTCCAAATCCCATGCCCTATTTCCATGCCAGGCTGCATCTGCTTTGAGTTCTGTTTTCTGTTTGAGGATTTGTTTTGCCTTTCTTTGTATCATCAATGCTTAGCACAGCATCTGACACTTAGTAGGTGCTAAGAAAAGTTAGTTGTCTGGCTGCTGCAGCTCATTATAAGGATTTGATAAATCTGTGTGTGAGTGGATTCCTTTAAAATCTGTTAGCTTTATTCTTCAACAGCTATTTTATAAAGGAATTCCACTATTAATTAGAGGTGTCTTATAAAATTCACAATGTTGGTCATTTTATATACTGATGTAAAAATAAAATTCATCTATAAGAAGGACGTCAGAAAAAAGAAACTAATGTCACCATTAGAGAGATGTGGAGGAATCGCTATGGTTTATCAGCTCTTTTTGGAGTGACAGTTATTGTCAGATTGATGCCGTGCTTTCGCTCTCCCTTTCTTTTCAAGCTATCACTTTTATCATATTAACAGCCTATTTCCTTTCCTGCCATGTTTTCTTCAGTCGATTCTGTGAACCAGACAGCTGCTTTAATACAATATCTGTCTTCCCATCAGCTCTCTGAGAAAAGCAGTTTTGCCACCACTTGCTCAGATTGTACATCAGTTCTTATTTCTCCAGATACTTGTGGACCTAATGAAACTAGATGCTACCATCAGTGCCATGATCCAGTGACAGGAGGCTCAAACCTCCCATCATTCCTGAGAAACAGCTGCATGGATTTAAACACAGCATACATTCTGCAGGAAATCTTTCCCAAAAGGGACTACTCTTAGGCAAGTGCAGCAGACTCTTAACAACTGAACATTGACCTTAAATGTGCGTGACAATAATTGATGTTTGGAAGAGCAATGTAAACATGGGATCTGAATGTTCTAACAGGGAGATAGAGCAGAATTCCTTTCTCCAACCTCTTTGCTCTTGCCGAACAACAATAGCCAGGGGACAAGGGCAATCACTAAGAGAGGTTTTTATTTTCCCTCTTTGATAAAGACTCGATGTGAGTTTGAATTGGATGTCAGTGTGTGCAGCTACAAAGACCTCCTTCCAAGACAAATTTTCTTAGCTAAATTTTCATGAGTAACTGGGATTTGGAATCATTTGCAAAGATAGACAACAGTCTCCTCACTACCATCATCTTCTATACTGTAGGGTCATAGATTTAAAGCTGGAAAGGACCTAAGAATCTATTTACCTTTATATCCTTATTTACAGATGAGGAAACTGAGGAACAGAATGGTAAATTGACTTGTATAGTGTTGCATAGCTAGCAAATGTCTGAGACAAAATCTGAACCTAATTCTTCCCAAGACTAGTGCCTCATCCATATGTCAAGTTGTATCTCCCTTTTCTTTCCTTTCTTATCTTTCTGGATTTCTCAAAATTGTAATATCTTTTCCTAGTGGAATTTCACTACAGCAAAATGCTATATTTCAACTTAAGAGGAAAGTAACATGAAGATGGACAGAATTTTGCTGAAACGTTTTTTCTTCCTCCTTTAAAATTCTTTATTAAAGGGGTGTTTCTCTGGAAAAGAGTTAGGGAAAAGGATATAGAGGAATTTTAGGTAATGTGAGTATAAAAGATATCATTAATGTGTATATATATATTTTAAATTTTATTTTAATTTATGGAATAAAACAAGCTTAGTATAATAAGAGATCATTGAATGTGAAACCGCATGTCTCTTATATATAACTTATTATTCCTTTTAAATATGTAATAAAATTATCATGTAAATTTCTTTCTTCCCTATTTTCCTTCCCTCTCCCCTGCCCTAGAGATGCATTTAGACTTAAATGTGTATGCATGCATGCATGTATGTATATATCCATATATGTGTATATGTGTGTGTTTGTATGTGGATGTTAAATCATTTTATACATATTTCTATTCATTAGTTCTTTCTCTGGATGCAGATAGTGTTTTTCTTAATATGTCCTTTGCAGTTAATTTGAGTATTTATTATAATGGTTAAAATGACTTATTTGTTCAAAGTTGTTCTTAAAATGATATTGCTGTTGCTCTATATAATGTTGTCTTGGTTCTGCTCATTTCACTTCATTATTTCATGCATGTCTATCCATGTTTTCCTAAGGTCCTTGAACTTATTATTTCTTAGAGCAAAGTAGTATTCCATCACAAACCTATACCACAGCTTGTTCAGTCATCCCCCAGTTGATGGGTATCTATATAATTTCCAGTTCTTTGCCTCTCACATGGCTCTCCAACTCCCATCTCCATGCCTTAGAACTGACTTTAACATTCCTAAAATGTTCTCCATCATCACCTTGGCCTGTTAAAAACCTGACTGTCTTCCAGACTCTGCTCAAATGAACTGTCTGTAGGAAGGCTTTTCCAGATCCTCTTCCTTAAACACTCCCTCATTGGCTAGTTGCCAAATGCTTTCTACTTACTCTTCATGTATTTTATATGTTACTGATTTTCTGTCATTTGGTGTCATGTTTCAGTCATACTTGACTTCACTTTACAGATAAGGAACTGAGACAAACAAGGTTAAGTGACTTATCCAGGGTCACACAGTTATGAAAAGTTTGAGGCCAAATTTGAACTCAAAAAGATGAGTCTTTATGACTCCAGACCTAGTACTTTGCACACTATGGCGCCATCTTGCGGTCCTGTTTTGTACGTATCTATTTATGTAAGTGTTATCTCCCCCATTAGAATGTCAGCTCCTTGAAGACAAGAATGTGTTTTTGTCCTCAGAGCTTAGTAAAACACCTGAGGCACAGTGTTTCATAGGTGCTTGTTGATTAATTGATTATGTATTTGGTCAAATGTGGAAGCTTTGGGGAAAACTATTTTGTTTTCACCAAACGATCTGTCAGTAAATATTTAATTGCCTACTATATGTCAGGTTCTGTGCTAAGTGATGATATAGCCATAATCCCTCAGTATATGTATATGTGTGTGTATATATAAATATTTATATATGTATACATGTATACATATATGCATGTGCATATGCGTGCGTATGTATATGTATGTGCAAGTGCTTATGTATATGTGTGCATATTTATATTTTTATGTGTGTATATGTATATATTTATATATATACATAGATAGATAGATAGATATAGAGATACATAGATATAGGTGGATGGATATAAATATACACACATACATATGCATACATATATACACACTTATATACATATATGTGTATGTGTACACATGTATGTGTGCGTGTGTGTGTGTGTGTGTGTGTGTGTGTGTGTGTACACACATACCATGTTAATGAACGCAGAATTTGATCATTGTTCTCTGCCACCCCCAGGCACTTACTGGATTAGCAAAATCAGAATGAAATTCCTTGTACATTCGCTTCCAATTCCTCATATCTTTTAGGTAATTTATAAAGTACCTTCAACTCACTGGTCCTAGCTATGCTACTATCTTCCCTTATAGCAGGGCATTCCTCTATTGGTACCAGTTGACTTTGTCTAAAAACCTGTATAAATTTGAGCACTGAGAGGCTCTGGGCCTTTGACCAGGATATGAATGCTACTGCATGCTCAGAAGTCATGTGCCTCTATGTTTGACTTGAGTGGGCCCAGGGCCCTGGAGGCTGGCACACTGAGATGAGATCTGTAAGCATCTGTTCTTCCTTCTCCTTGTGAAAAGTAACAAGGAATTGTTACTTTTATCCTTGTGTTGATCTGCTCTTCCCAGGAACTCTCCTGTACCACAACCGGGCTTCAGGTCCTACATGTGACATATGCTAGCTATTTAACCCCAGGCAAGTTACTGAAACTATCATCCCTTCAAGAAACTCTATGATTGTAAACCGCAGAGAAACTGGGGATGTACATTATCAGGAAGAGTGCCTCATCGGAGCTCTCTACACTGATGAAATCATAAAAATTTTGCTCTGTTCTGTTGTGTTCTAGTTTTTCCACAGAATGGTATTTTTATTTGTTCATATAAATACAAGACCACAGACTTTGTTTTAGAGGATCATATTTCAGTAAAAGAGGGTGTTTTAAATCATGTACATGTCAAGTGACATTTATTTTTTGATCCACTTTACAAGGTCACACATGGCTAGTAAAACATTTTTATTATTGACAACATTATGGTGCTCTTTGCAACATGTTAGAATTCATCTTGTAAATTTACTTTCAGAGCAATACTTATGTAACTGCTCGTAGTGAATAAATGTTCATATGAGGTTGTTTTTTAAGCATATGTTTCATGGAGGTTAGTCTTTCTTCCAATATTTTTTTCTCAGAATCAAAGGATGGTTCAATAATAAATCTTTTTTTTTCTACCAATTCAATGAAATCTAGCTTTCATATTCTACAATGTGTTATATGTTTTCTTTGGGAGAGTATTTGTCTATTCTTAAAAAATTGGTAGACCAACCTCTGATGAAATTTAGCGTGCGTGCGCGCATGTGTGTGTGTGTGTGTGTGTGTGTGTGTGTGTGTGTGTGTAGGTGGTCACTGGCCTCACTGGCCTTAAGTCAGACCAATGAGGAATAGAGGGACATCATGTTCGTAATCATCATTATTGCCCTAGCTTCTACTCTCATAACCACTACCATTCAAATTTATATAGTGCCTTTAGGGTCACAAAATATTTTGTTGATAAAAGCACAAGTATCATTATCTCTCATTTAAAGATGGAATTTTTAAACTTAGAGGTTGAATGACTGACCAACAGTCTTACAACGAAGTAGAATCAGAGGGATAAAACTTAAACCTGGAAGATGACCAAGGTTTATGTTCCTGAGCATACGGAGGCCATCTAGCATAAAAATCCTAAGATTCACTCCTGTATCCCTCAAAAATTCTGGGTATTATCACCCTCATTCGTCAGGTACAAAAGAACAATCATCCTTAGTTCTTCTATCTCTCTCCTTCTAACCCCATTAGTAAGCGAGGGCTCAACAATGATTGTGGTCCTGACATGAGTACAATGTAGAGAGATTTATGTTGGTGTTTGTTTTCATCATTAAAAAGCCTGAGAGTGATGAGCTTCTAATAAAATTAAATGTAGAATGGCTGAGGGGCAGCTAGATTTCTCAGTGTTTTTAGAGTACTGGACCTGGAGTCCAGAAAATTCTTCCCTAGTTAAAATCCAGTCCCAGACACTTACTAGCTGTGTGACCCTGGGCAAGTCGCTTAACCCTGTTTGCCTCAGTTTCTTCAACTGTAAAATAAGGAGAAGGAAATGGCAAACTACTCCAGTATCTTTGCCAAGAAAACCCCAAATGGGGTCACAGAGAGTCATATATGACTGAAATGACTGAACAAAAGCAACAAGAAGAGTGGTTGATGAAGGTAATCTAGAGGCTGATCTATTCTGACATGCCTGACAATGCACCAGTTACAGCGGCAACATTTTTTGTTAAAAAAAATTGCTGAGAAAAACTATTAAGTAAATGTCCACATTATGACATATTGATGCCTGCTAGCATATTATTTAAACTGATATTTAGGTCAGCAAAGTTATTTAAAAATTAAATTTACCATTACCTTTTCTAATAGAAGGTTAGGTAATATTAAAGAGAGAACAACAAAATAGGACTGTGAAGTGTAGAATAAATACTATGATTATTATATATTACTCTTACAGGCAAGTCATTTTGTTACCCAAAGTAAATGAGATCAGAATATACCTTCTTCCCCAAAACACACCCAGCTAAGTGTAACGATACTGGGATTTGAAGATCTTCCACGCCCCTTGAGCTTGCTGATGTAGCAGGAAGGGGTGGAGCAAGAGAACGCTGGAACCAAGCTAGTCACTGTGCGGTGCTGACTGGAAGCGGCGGCAGAGGCAGTGGCTGCGGTTGCGAACTCCTTTTGCTTTGAGCAGGGCAGAATCTCTGCTAAGAACTCCTGCTGAGGACTGCCTGGGGCAGGAACTGCCAGGGGCCGGAGCTGCTGGGACCAAGCTGCCTGGAC
>JAQQSU010015553.1:0-11147 GCA_028627135.1 Pseudochirops cupreus
TGTGTGTGTGTGTGTGTGTGTGTGTGTGTGTGTGTGTGCGTGTGTACATAGACAGAGGGCACAGCATCAGTTGAACAGGATGGGATAATATTTTAAAAGGTGAAATTGAGAAGTGGGAGAAGAATAGTATGAGAAGAGACAGGGAGAGACAGAAGGGGTTAACCTTCTCATATAGAAGAGACAAGGGATAATTGTTACAATGGAGGGGAAGAACAGGAAGGCAAAATGGAATTGGCCAACCTTACTCTCGTTGAAGTTGGCTTAGGGAAGGAATGACATACACTCTAAATTGGGCATCTTGGCCCACAGGAGAGTAGGGGGGAAGGGGATGAGAGGGGGGAGGATGAAGGGGAGGGCAGGTTGCTGGGGAGGGTTGTTAGAAGCACACTCTTTTGTAAAGGGACAGGGACAAAGTAGAGAACAGAACAATTGGGGGGTGGAATAGGAAGGAGGGAAATATACAGATATTGGGGTAGGGAAATCCATCTTGCCCTACCAGAAAGTCAGAGGGGTCATGGGGGAGGATATAGGTGAGAGCTGATTGGGGTAAGGGGTATACAGTGGGATCACTGTTTTGAGGTGGTGGGCAGGGGAAAGAAGGGGAGAAAATTTGTAAATCAAAATCTTACGGAAATGAATGATGTAAACTAAAAATAAACAAAAGTTTAAAAAAATATGGCCAATTATAACAAAAATTTTCCTATTATTTAACTATCCCTGCATTCCTGTTGTAAACCCCACCTGGTCATAGTGCATGATCCTGGTGATATATGGCAGTAATCTCACTTCTATTTTTAAAAATCATGTCAATATTCATTAGGGAATTTGGTATATAAGTTTCTTTCTCTGTTTTTTTTGTTTTTTGTTTTTGTTTTTGTTTTTGCTCTTCCTGGTCTAATTACCAGCATCAAATTTTTGTTGTAAAAGAAATTTGGTAGGACTCCTTCTTGGCCTATTTTCCTAAATAATTTATATACTGTTGGAATGAATTGTCCTTTAAATGTTTGGTAGAATTTGCTTATAAATCCATTTGACCCTGTTTTTATTCTTTCCTTTAGGGAATTCATTGATCTCTTGTTCAATTTCTTTTTCTTAGATGCAGTTAATTCATCTTCTATTTCCTCTTTTATTAATCTGGGCAACTTATATTTTTGTAAATATTCATCCATTTCACTTAGATTGTGAGATTTATTGGCATATGACTGAACAAAATAGCTACTGATTATTGCTTTAATTTCCTCTTCATTGGTGGGGAATTCAACCTTTTCATTTCTGAAGCTGGTAATTTGGTTTCCTTTTTTTACAATAATCCATGGCTTGTCTATTTTATTAGTTTTTTTTCTCATAAAACCAGCTCTTAGTTCTATTCGTTAGTTCAGTAGTTTTCTTACTTTCAATTTTATTACTATTTCCATTGATTTTCAAGATTTCCAGTTTGATGTTTAATTGGAAATTTTAAATTTGTTCTTTTACTGGCTTTTTTAGTTGTATGTCCAGTTCATTGTTTTACTCTTTCTCTATTTAATTGTTGTAGGCATTAGAGATATACATTTTGTCCCTACATGGGACTGCATCCCATAAATTTTGGTAAGTTGTCTCATTAATGTCATCCCCTTTGGTGAAATTATTGGTTGTTTCTATGATTTGTTCTTTGATTCACTTGTTCTTTAGTATTTCATTATTTAGTTTCCAATTAATTTTAATCTCTTTTTCCATGGCACTTTATTAAATATAATTTTATTGCATCATGAACTGAAAAGGATGCATTTAATATTTCTGCCTTTCTGCACTTGATTGTGAGGTTTTATGTCCTATTACATAGTTAATTTGTGTTTAGGTGCCATGTAAGACTAAGAAAAAGTCCTGTTCCTTTCTATTTCCATGAATTTTCTGCAGAGGCATACAATATCTAACTTTCCTAAAATGTTTTCAACATTAACTTCCATAAGTTTTAAATTTTCTTCACATCCCTTCCCCTTTCACCTCCCGAAGAGAGAATGCAAACTGATATAGGCCCTACACATACATTCTTACTAAACATATTTTCACATTAGTCATGTGGTAAAGAAATAATTAGAATGACTGGGAGAAACCATGAGAAACAAAACAAAAGGGAAGAAACAGTATGCTTCAATCTGCATTCATACTCCATATTTCTTTCTCTGAACATGAATGGCATTTTTCATCATGAGTCTTTTGGAATTGTTTTAGGTCCTTGCATTACTGAGAAGAACTAAATCTATCAAAGTCAGTCATCATACACCGTGGCTTTTACTACGTACAATGTTCTCCTGGTTCTGCTCACTTCACTCAGCATCAGTTCATACAAGTCTTTCAAGGTTTTCCCAAAGTCTCCCTATTAATCATATCTTATAGCACAATATTATTCCATTACATCCATATATCACAACTTTTTCAGTTATCTCCAAATTGATGAGCACCTCCTCAATGTCCAGTTCTTGGACACAACAAAAAGAACTGCTTCAAATATTTTTGTAAATGTAGGTCCTCTTCCCATTTTTATGATCTCTTTGGGATAAAGACCTAGAAGTGTTATTGCTAGGTCCAAAGGTATGCACATTTTTATAGCCTTTTGGGCATAGTTCCAAATTGCTTTCCAGAATGGTTGGATCAGTTCACAACCTTACCAACACTGATTTAGTGTCCCATTTTCCCCACATCTTCAACATTTATCATTTTCCTGTTTTGTCATGTTAGCTAATATGATAGGTGTGATGTGGTTCCTCAGGGTTGTTTTGATTTGTATTTCTCTAATCAATAGTAATATAGAGCATATTTGATTTTATTTATGCAAAAACTTTTTTATTTTTGATTTATACAGGAAAACCCCACCTGTCCCTAACACACACCAGATGCCACCACTAGGACCCGCAGGTCAGCTTCAAGTAAGATATCAAAGCTATACAACTTCCAACAGTGCCAGCCACCCTCATTAATCAAACCCCTCAACATAGTAGCAGGCATGAGGATCTCCTTGGGCCTCAGGACAATGTCAGCACAGCACCTAGTAAATAGCCAGGGCCTGCAGTTATTGGCACAAGAAGATTGAGGCAGAGTCCCTTTTACCCTAAAAGCAGGGAATCACATGTTGAAGAAAAGGAAAAGGAAAATACAAAGATGAGCACAAAACAACAACAACAAAAACTGACCATACGAAGATATTATGGTGACCAGAAAGAACAAGAAACAAACTCAGAAGGGTACAACAATGACAAAATATCTATGGACAAAACACCAAAGGAAAACAGGAAATGATCTCAAGCCCAGAAAGAACTCTTGAAACGTCTCACAAAAGAGCTTAAAATCATATCAGAGAAGTAGAAGAAAAGTTGGGGAAAGAAATAAGAGTGATACAAGAAAATTATGAGAAAAGTTTCAACAGCTTGGAAAACAGCTAAAAAGTAAAATTTGCCAAATGGCAAAAAGAGATACAAAAATTTACTAAAGAAAGCAGCTCTTTAGAGAGTACAATTGGACAAATGGAAAAGAAAGTACAAAAGCTAATTGAGGAAAAAAATACCTTAAAAGTTAGAACTGAGCAAATGAAAGTTAATTACTCCACGAGACATCAAGAATCAATCAAACAAATTCAAAAGAACAAAAAATGGGAGAAAATGTAAAATACCTCATGGGAAAAACAACTGCCCTAGAAAAAAAGACCTAGGAGAGGCATTTTCTGAATCATTCACCTACCTGAAAGCTATAATTTAAAAAAGGACATGAACAGCATCTCTCAATAAATTATCAAGAAAAACTGGCCGGATGTCCTGGGAAAATAGGCATTAAAGACATCCACAAATCACCTCTGGAAAGAGATGCCAAAATAAAAATCCCAAGGAATATTATAGTCAGATTTCAGAACTATCATGTCAAGGAAAACTACAAGTGTCCAAAAAGAAATAATTCAAATATTGGGAAATAGCAATCAGAATCACAGGGGGACTTGATGGTTGCAACATTAAAAGATCAGATGTAATGGAATGTAATTTCAGGAGGGCAATGGAGCTAGAACTGCAAAAAAGAATCACCTCAAGAGGTTAAAAGTAATACATCAAGGAAAAAAAATGATTCTTCAATGAAATAAAAAGATTTCAATCCCCCATAAGGAGAGGACCAGAACTAACCCAGAAATTTTATCATCAAAATCAAGACGCAAAAGAAACATAAACAGATTTTTAAAAAAGGGAATAAAAACATAAGGGGTTCAATACAGCTAAACTGTTTATATTCTACCACAGGAAAACAATACTGGTATTCCTTTAAAAATTTATCACAGATACAGATAGAGTACAGGTAGAAGGAATATATATATAGACAGAGGGTACAAGTATAAGGTGAATTTGAGGGAATAACAAAAGGTTTAAGGGATGAGAAAGAGGAATACAATGGGTGCAGATGGAAGGGAGAGGTGGAAGGAGATAAATTACCCTCACATGAAGAGGCAAGAAAAAACTTATACTAGAGGGGGCATGGAAGGATGGACAATGGGCATTTGTTGAATCTTATTCTCATCATCTCAAAGAGGGAATAATATACACAATCAGATGAATATTGAAATCTGTCTTACCTAACAGGGAAGCAGGATAGGAGAACATTAAGTAAAGCGAGTGGTAGGAGGGGCTGACAGAAAGGAGGGAAGATCAGGAGTGGTGGCAGACACAAGTAAAACACTAGCAAGGAGGAAAAGGGTAAAAGAGGGAGAGGACAAACGGGAGGAAGAACAGAATGGAAGGAAATACATATTGAAATCCTAAGTATAAATGTGAATGGGATGAATTCTCTCATAAAACAGAAGTGAATAGCAGAGTGGATTAAAAAAACAAACAAATAAACAAACAGAATTCTACAATATGTTGTTTAGAAAAAATCCACTGGTGGGGTGGCTAGGTGATGCATCAAATAATGCACTGACCCTGGAGTCAGGAGGACCTGTGTGACCTTGGGCAAGTCACTTAACCACCACAGGGAAAGCCTGTCAACCATAGGTAAGAGAGGAGTGTGGTCAGGACCCAGCCCCTGGGCAGCGGTCTCTGTGGTGCTGTAGCCAATAACTATTTTGTGAGTTTGCAGCCCACAGATAGTAGGGAATCAAGCAGCTGATCAGAGGGGAGTGGTGGGGTCTCTTTGCTCTCCATATGGCAGGATTCTCTTGCTTTGCTAGTGCTTGTATATTGGTCGCAGTCCTGGTGGTGATCCTGGGGTGAGGAGTGGCTTGTGGTAGCAATGAAGAGGGAATACTCCTCACAGTTCCAAAGCAGAAAAGAGTACTTGTGGTCAATCATAGAGCACAGCACAGGCCAGGAGAAGAATAAACTCCTCTCATTTGATCATACAACCTTGGAAGAACTGAAAGCTTACAGGCCCCTAAAAGTATCTCTAAAAACAGCTGAACAAAACCCTTGGAACTTGAGACAGTATGCTCTTGATCCTGGAAACAGAGACCTATCTTAACAAAGAGTTAAAAAGTAATTGGCTTGGAAAATGAGTAAACAGCAGAAAAAAAAAAACCCTCAGACTATAGAATCTTACTTTGGTGACAAAGAAGATATAACATAGAACCAGAAGAAGACAACCAAGTCAAAGCTCCTACTTTCAAAGCCTCTAAGAAAAATCTGAATTGGTCTCAAGTCATGGAACATCTCAAAAAGTATCATGAACATCAAGTGAGAGAAGTAGAGGAAAAATAGAGAAGAGAAATGAGAGTGATGCAAGAAAATCATGAAAAACAAGCCAATAGCTTGGTAAAAAAAGACCCAAGAAAATGCTGAAGAAAATAACACCTTGAAAAATAGACTAACCCAAATGGCAAAAGAGGTCCAAAAACACAATGAGGAGAGGAATGCCTTAAAAAGTACAATCAATTATATGGAAAAGGAAGTCCAAAAGTTAACTGAAGAAAATAATTACTTAAAAATTAAAATGGCAGAGAAAAAAATGGGAAATTGCTTGATCTCCCACTCTAACCATTTCCAATACCTATAAAAAAATGACTCTAAACAAATTTTAGAGCTACAGAACCCACAAAGTGACAGAGTGAAACAAATCTTCCACTGAAGGCAGCCTGGCAGGCCACCAGGAAGAGTCTATCTCATGCGGCAGGAAGCAGAGTACAGTCCCATGTGAGCCATGCCAGCCCAGACTTGCAGCCCAGACTTGCAGCCCAGACAGGCCTGAGCAGGCTTCAGGAGAGTGAATCACAAGCAGCTTTGGTGGTTTCCAGTTTTCTCAACCCTTAAACACAAAGAGAAAGAGAAAAGTCAGTAGGGAACTCTGTTGGAACTGAAGGAGAGAAGAATGTGGTCTAGCCCCTGCCCCCAGCGAGAGAGGTGACGGTCCTACAGGGGGGAAAAAATGGATATCCTATGAAATATAGGGCTTTTAATAGCTCTTTTTTTGGATGGGGAAGGCAGGGCAATTGGGGTTAAGTGACTTGCCCAAGGTCACACAGCTAGTAAGTGTTAAGTGTCTGAGGCCAAATTTGAACTCAAGTCCCCTTGACTCCAGGGTAGTGCTCTATTCACTGCACAACCCAGCCACACACACACACCCCTTTTTTTTTTTTTGCTTCTTTGAAGGCAGTTGGGGTTAAATGACTTGCCTAAGGTCACACGGCCAGTTAAGTGCCAAGTATCTGAGGCCAGACCTGAACTCCAGTCCTCCTGACTCCAGAGCCAGTGCTCTATTTACTGCACCACCTAGCCCCCCCCAGCTTTTAATCATTCTTGATGAACAGACCAGAATTGAATAGAAAATTTGACTTGACTTTCAAACTTGACTTTCAAACACAAGACTCAGGTGAAGTATGAAAACGCAAACAGGAAGGAGAAATCATAAAAGACTTATTAAAGTGGAACTACGTACATACATACATACATACATATATGTACATATATGTATATATGTGTGTGTGTGTCTGTGTGTATATATATACATACATATACACACACACACAGTGCACACAGTGAGTTAATCACGAAATGATGCTATATAAAAAAACAAAATTAAGGGGTACGAGAGAATGTACTGGGAGAAGAGGGAGGGAAAAGTAGAATAGGGTAAAATATCTCTTATAAAAGAGGGAAGAAAAGCTTTTACAGTTGAAGGTGTGTAGGGGGAGGTGAGAGGGAATGAGTAAATCTTGCTGTCATCAGATTTGGCTTAAGGAAGGAATAACATATATACTTAATTGGGTATGGAAATCTAGGAAAGTAGGGGAGAAGGAGATAAGAGGGAGGGGATGAGAGAAGGGAGGACAGATTGGGGGACGAGGTAATCAGAAGCAAACACTTTTGAGAAGGGATAAGGTCAAAGGAGAGAATAGAATAAATGTGTGGCAGGATAGGACGAAGGGAAATTTAGTTAGTCTTTAACAACATGGTGATTATGGAAGTGTTTTGCATAACTACACATATATTACCTATATCAAATTGCTTGCTTTCTCAACAAGGGTGGGTGGGGAGGGAGGAGGAAAGAGAATTTAGAACTCAAAGTTTTAAAAATGAATGTTAAAAATTGTTTTTACATGCAACTGGGAAATCAGATAGAGAGGCAATGGGATATAGAAATCTATCTTGTCCTACAGGAAAACAGAAGGGGAAAGGGATAAGAGAAGGGGTGGGTGATAGACAGATGGGAGGGCAGATTGGGGGAAGGGGTAATCAGAATGCTAGCCATCTTGGGGTTGGGGGAGGGGAGATATGGAACTCAAAATCTTGTGGAAGTGAATGTTGAAAACACCCACACGCACACCCCCACACACACATATTTAAAAGCAAACACACCAAGCAATTTGAAGGAAAAGAGCAAGGAAAATTTCATTTGACTACTTAAGAGGAAGAGAAGAGAATAGGAAGAAAAAATTAACAAAACTCCAAAACTAAAGAAACATATGGCAAATGGTAGATTTAGGAGTAAAGGGAAGAATGCCTTTGGGTATATGAATGACTTAAGAGTTTATCAAGCTAAAGTAACTGAAGAGAAAAGCGGTGTTATAAAAGCAGAGGGAGAAAATCATAACTTGGGGAAAAATACATAAGAGATAAATAGAAAAAAAAAATCAAGCCAACTTTCTTTAAAAATGTATAAGGTGTCAAACACTAGGTGGACCAGGAACTTTGTGGCCTGCAACACTCCTGAACACAGACTGAACCAAATGAGAATGTTATAGAGAAATATCTAATAAATAAGTAAACAAACACATAGAAATACAATATAACACAGATAATGTTATTATGTGGTGTTCTAAATTAATATATAACCAGCACAGATTCTTATATAATGTTTAGTGGCCTCCGTTCCTACTTGAGTTTGACTCTACTGCATTAAACAATCCAATAAAACAAGCAGGCAAAAACGGACAAATTGGATAAGAAAACAAAAACACCACAATATGTTTCTTGCAGGAAACACAATTAACAACCAAAAGATAGATCAAAAAGGAGTATCTAAAATAAATTTACTGTGTATTACATAATTCTCAAAAAGGAGGAATTCTAATCATGCTATTAGACAAAGCAAATGTAAACATTCACAATGAGATAAATAAGCAAATTTCATTATTCTGAAAGGAACCATAGACAAAAAAGTAAACAAAACAATATCAATATTATACCTTTATGCTCTCAAATGACTTAGCATCTAAATTCACAAAGGGAAAATAAACTGAACTACAAGATGACAAAGGCAGTAAAACAATTTTGACAAGAAATTTTAAGGTTGCTCCTTTAATTTTGAACAAATCTAACAGGAAGATAAGCATAAGAGAACATATACAATTAGCAAATTGCCAGAGAGTCTAGAGCAGTGGTTCTCAACCTTTCTAATGCCGTGACCCTTTAATACAGTTCCTCATGTTGTGGTGACCCCCAACCACAAAATTATTTTTGTTGCCACTTCGTAACTGTAATTTTGCTGCTGTTATGAATCATAATGTCAATATCTGATATGCAGGTTGTATTTTCATTGTTACAAACTGAATATAACCCACAGGTTGAGAACCGCTGGTCTAGAGTTAAAAGATGTATGGTGACTTCTAAGTGTTACTACTAAAGAATATATGTATATCTAAGAAACACATGGAACTTTTACAAAACGTGGCTATTGCAAACAAGGCATTGCAAACAAATATAAAAAGACAGAATATAAAAGATATTCCTTATAGAACATAATACAATGGAAAAAATGAATAAATATAGAGGAGAGGAGACTCCTCATCCTGACAAATTGAGAATAGAATCCTATCAAACTTTTAAAGAATAATTAGTAACAATGCTACATAAATTGTTTCCAAAGATTAGCAAAGAAATAACACCACTTGACTGTTATAAGACAAATGCAACCTAATATCTAAGTAAGGAAGGCTCAAATACAAAAGCAAGAACTATAAATCAATATCATTAATAACATAAAATAAATTTCATAAATCCTGCACACAGACTCCAGAAATTTATTCAACCAATTACTCATTGGGATCATGCATTTATAATGGTTTTCTAAAGATTATTACACATTAGAAAATCAATCAAAATAAGTGATCATGTTAAAATAAAATATATCACAAACTATTTGAACTTATTTTTTGCTTTTTGGAGGGCAAATGGGGTTAAGGCCTTTTGGATAAGCCCACGAATTTGGTGAAATTTATGTACTATGCGTTTTCCTATCTAACTCCAAGATAACCTCAAAGCTGCTTCCAATGAGCCCTGACATGACTCATTTAATCAATTCCTAGGTTTTAGTGACACATCCACTACTTCTGTAATGAGAAGGAAACAGGCTTCAGCATTGTTCCTCTTAGGTTATGATTGAATACAACATTGAGCAGAGAACCACCCAACCAACAATTCCAGCCAAATTCTTGCCATTTGACCTTCCATAGAATCTCTGAACTTCGTGATCTCCAGAAACCATGCCCTATCCTGGACCCAGTGCTATTCTCATTAGTAAACACTTGCGTAAAAACTCAGGTGACCCATTATCACTGACCATCCCAAGCCATGCTTCATATCTTACCTGTCTGGGTCCTATGTACCATATGTGTAACTTCCTGGACCACACTGGACAACTCTCCCATATTATGTATGGCAGATACAGATGGTATAAATATGTGTATGTGCACGTATGTAAGTGTATTTGTATTAGGAAGAATGTGAATATAACCTCCATTTTCTATTTGTATCCCAAGTACTAACAGTGACTGACACATAATAGGTAAGAGGAGTTGGATTTCTGCCCTATGAGAATGAGTTGAAGGAAATGGAAATTTTTCACTTGCAAAAAGAAGACTTACAGGGAATATGACAGCTATTCTCAAGTATTTAAAGGACTGCAGTGGTGGAGAATTAATAAATTTATTTTTCTTGGTCTTAGCAGCAGATCTGTTAGCAACTGGTGGAAATTTCAAAGAGACAGTTTTCAGGTCAGTCAGAACAAAACTTTTTATATCAAATTTGTCAAAATGTAGAATAGGGTACCCTGGTAGGTAGGGGCGTTTTCTATGACTCAAGGTTTTCAAGTAGAAATGTGATGATTCTTTACGGATGTTTTAGAGGGAATTATTTCTCAGGTATAGGTTGGAGTTTATGACTTGAGGCAATTTACCTCACTGAAATACTGTGAGTGTTTAGAATTTTGTGTCTCCTAATTATCAAAAGTATTTTGAGGTGGGGTAGGTGTGGGGGAGGACAATGTGAGAGAACCAGTTTTTGTTCAAACACTTCTATTCTGTTTTATAGGAGAATATACTCAGATTAAAATAGGTAAGGGAGCTTATAAAATAACTCATTGAATCTAAAAGGTACTTGATGAAGCAATTCCTATGAAGTACTTAATTAGGAAATAAGTATTGCATTCATAAAAACACATCCCCAGCTTCTTTTAAGGATTCGAATAAAAAAGGGGGCAGGAAGACTCTTGATGCACATTTCTCTTAGAATAAAAGGTTCCAGGGGAAATACCTGTAGGATTGCACGAAATTTAACGTTAGAATAAAATCAAGTCAGAAGCATTTATTAAGCATGCACTGTGTTCCAGGAACTATTCACAGCACTGAGGGTAGCAAAAAAATTTCCCTCAAGGAAATCACAATTTAATGGAAAAGTCAACATGCAAACAACTACAAGATATAC
>JAQQSU010015554.1:0-11147 GCA_028627135.1 Pseudochirops cupreus
CCACTGAATCATCAATTCACCCAGCTTATCATTCAAAGAGATAGTTACTTTGTTCATTTCAATGCATTTACATCCATGAGTGCTGAGTAACATATATGGCTCTATCATTGCTGATTTGTGTAATTTTGATTGAGCCAGAGTGTGTGACTGGATGAAATGAGGAAAAGCAACTCTAATGACCCTTGTACAAATATATGTGTATACACATATACATATATAAGTATATGTGTGTGTATAAAACTAATAGGAAGGAAAGAAGGAAGAAAGAAAGGAAAGAAACAGGGAAGTGAGAGAGGAAGGAAGGAAAGATGAAAAGAATGAAGGTAAACAGGAAGGAAGGAAAAACAGAAGAAAAAGGAAGGATAGACAGAAGGAAGGAAAGAAGGAAAGCAGAAAACAAGTATTTATTAAGCACCTAGGATGTATTAGACACTTTGCGCCTTACAAATATTATTTCATTTGATTCTCACAACACTTTTATGGGAATTAGGTGTTATAATATTCCCCATTTTATAGCTGAAAAAATTGAGTCAAATGGAGGTTAAATAATTTGCCCAGGGTAAATGTCTGAAACTGAATTGAACTCAGGTCTTCCAGACTCTTGGGCCAGGGATCTATTCATTTTACAATCTAGTTTACCCTAATCCATAGTAAGACACCAGCTGGTACCCATCAATGAGCTATTTTCCCCCTAAATATCTTTATATTCTCAGTCATTTATAGTATTGTTCTCAGGAAAGGTCTAGTTGCTGGCATCTACGGGTTGATCCTTTACATTATAGACTCAGAAAATCACAAAAATTTCTCAGCTGGTTGGGACCTCAATGGCCATCGAATCCAACCCACATAAGGAAAACAAGTCCTTTTAGGACCTGTCTGGAAAGTATACTCCAAACATTGCTTCCTTCCTTCCTTCCTTTCTTCCTTCCTTCCTTCCTTTTTCAAAAAGACTTTCACATGGTAGAACCCATTATTTCCTGAAGTAGCTTCCACTTTGATATAGTTCTAATCATTAGGAATCTTTCTTCTTTCTCCTCCCTCTCCTCCTCCTCTTCCTCCTCCTCCTCTTTCTATAATCTACCTTTTTGTAATTTCAATTTACTGGTTGTAGTTCTGCTTTATAGGCCCCAATAGAACAAGTACAATTTTTCTTCCTCATGATAGACTTTCAAATTCTTGGTGACCATAATCTTGTCTCCCTTAGATCTACTCTTCTCTTGGCTAAATAGCCCTGATAACTTCAACTATTTCTTATATGGCATAAATTCAAAGCCCTTTCATATCTAGGTTGCCCTCTTATGGAGGCTGGTATTACCTCTCATCCAGACCTGTGGCCTCTCACCTATGAGAGTTTCCTGAATAGTTTCTCTGTATCTAGTTTCTCTTCTCTCCATTTCATCTTCCACATGATTCCCATCTTCATATTCCTAATGTATAGATCTGACCATGTCACTCTCTTGTTCCAGAAACTTCAGTGGCTCTTCATTGCTTTTAAGAAGAAAAAAAAATCTCCCTTGGTTGCAAGGGTGTGTTGGAGACAGTTCATACTGACTTATTAGAAGTGATTGTTAAATTTTCAGTGTGAACACTTATACTTCACAAACCAGCAACTGCTATAAATAAAAAAATTGATAAATGTGTTGTCTAGATTTAAAAAGATGTTAATAGTGTAGAGTAAGTTCAAAAGTATGTCCATAATTTTCCCCAGGGATTCTTGTTATTAAACATTTAGCAGTACATATCTATATTGCTGTTAAAGCATTCTATTTGAATCCCCTTTACGATGGCAGCCACATAGAAGGTGATTAAATAGTTATTGATTCTTAAATTAATTTGGCAGGCAGCAGAGTGACACAGCAGATAGGGCGCTGGGCCTGTAGTCAGGAAGACCTGAGTTCAAATTTGGATGTAATACTTACTAGCTATGTGGTCCTATGTGAGTCACTTAAATTCTGTTTCTCTGAGTTTTCTCATCAATGAAATGGAGATGATAATAATAACATGTACTTCTTTGGGTTGTTGTGAGGATGAAACAAGAAAATAATTGTAAAAGGCTTTATGCACTGGCTGGTACATAAATAGTAAGTGCTACATAATTATTATACATTATTTTCATTTATTATTGTTGTTTTCTAATTTATCCCAGTCCTACGGAAAATATCAGATCTGGCCATTATATTCTGTGCATGGTCTAATGAGAGGCTATCACTTCCAGGGAGCATATTGCTGATCTTCCTGGAAATGTAGCCTCTATTTAACAAAAAATCCCACATCCAAATATTGATGATGATACAGATAATTCAATGGTGCTGAGAGATCACAATAAACCTGTGCCATTTTATGTCTTGTACTCACCATCTATAAACTCAACCTCCATTTACATACTCTTTGCAGTTTAAAAGTAGAAAGTGTATATTAAACTCCAGTTCAACTTCTATTCATGATTTAGTTACAGAGGAGAAAGCCAAGTTCACTCAAAGCCCCAACTATACAAGATTCTAGGCTATGCCTTTATTGAAGGGTGGACACATTGATTCCTTGGTACCCTACTATGATTTTATCAGCCTGAAGTCCCAGAAAGCAGCAGATCTCAGCAAGCATTTTCTAATAAATACTCAAATCTACTAGGAACTGGACAGCTGTGAACATTTTAAAAATATTCACAACTAAATGATTTTCAGACAGCATGCCTTCCATTTACTGACCCAGAATGGATTTAAAATGACAGATTCCATGACCTAAGAGATTTATACCTAATTCCCAGTCTCTTGGAATATATAGAGTTCTATAAAACCAAAAGCTGTACAAATAAAAGTATTGAGGAATAAGTTGGAAACATATCATTCAATAATAAGTTTATTCATAGTCATTGATTGGGTGAGTATGTTTAAAGCAACATTATAGTTCCATAAACTTAGTGCTAAAAGGTGCCTTGTCCAAACTCCACATTTTACATATGAGGAAACACCCTTAATGAAGTTAAGCAATTTGTCCAAGATCAACTGGATAAGAGCAGGATTTGAACCCAGCTCCCCCAGCATACCAAATATAGTGACTTTTCCACTGAATCATATGTGTGACTGGAAAAAGTCATATTCCTTTCTCTTTTTTTAAATAGAAAAAAACTTAGGAAGAGAATTTTCATGGTTAGAAACTGTATGGATAATTTTCCTTTTTTTGGAATTTAGAATGTTAACATTAGGGCAAAGGAAAGATAACTTATAAAATAGGCAAGGTGAAGGTAATTCTAAAGAAGCAAGGGTTCTAAATCTGTAGTCCTTGGACTTGTTTGTTCTTTAAACCTTTTGTATTTTCAATCAAACAAACAAAAATAAATAAATCTAAATAAATACATAAATATATTAATATGTGTGTGTGTGTGTGTGTGTGTGTGTGTATTGCTTTTTGGAGGGGGGAAGGCAGGGCAATTGGCGTTAAGTGACTTGCCCAAGGTCGCATGGCAACTAAGTGTTAAGTGTCTGAGTTCAGATTTGAACTCAGGTCCTCCCGACTCCAGGGCTGGTACTCTATTCACTGTGCCACCTAGCTGCCCCTAAAAAAAAAATAATAATAAAAATAAAAATTTAAAAATATTTTTATAAATATATTTCAATATATTTGATTTGCTTTGTAATCCTGTATATTTTATATCTGTATGTATATGTATATGTATTTATATATCTATCTATCTTGGTTAGTATTTAAAACCATTAATCTGAGAAGGGATCCTTGAACTCCACCACACTGCCAAAAGGGTCCATGATATAAAAAGATAGAATATATAAACATTTTTTAAGCTCCTACTACAGGGCCAGGCACTGAGCTTAGTACTAAGGATACAAATAGGGAAAAAGAAAGACAATCTATGTCCTCAAGTTGCTTACGAAAGGAAGTTAAAAAGGGAGGAGGTTGTTGTTTGTCCTTTATGCTCAAGGAAGACCATGGTATCAGGAAGGTGATGTCATGACTTGTAAGTGAACTGGATTTAAGTGAGGGAGGATTGTGCAAAGTCATATGCAAAAAGGAGGCGGAAACTGAAGAAGGGACCATGGTGCCATGATGAGAGGTGGAATGGAATCCTAAAAGGCAGTTGATTGGAAATAGAGATTTGGCTGGCTTTCTGAGGCATGGGCTTTGGAAGGAGATCTTGTTTTGTCCTCCAGCTAGAACTGGAGGAGAGACTAAAGAGAATGGTAAGAAGATGTGAATACCAAAACTGACACAAATCTGCAGAGTGACCAGTTTCCTTATGAACTTTTCCTGAAGGAGCATGACATTGAAAAGAGGGAATTCAAAGAGTGAAACTGAATGAAAAAGAAAAGGAAAAGGAAATGGTATAAAAAGTTGAAGAAATCCTGAAGAAGAAGATGGAAGCTATCTGGCTGGTTTCTTCTGGGTGCCAAGGCAATCAATTGAAAAAGTAGATTTAGGCCATTTATCACTTTTTTGTTTGTCTTTTACTGTTGATCTTCATTGACTGATTTTTTTCCCCAATGAATTATCAGAATTTTGTTGTTTAGGTGTTATATAGGGATAAGTTACTGGAAATTTTAAACAAAAAGGGATGGCTTAATTGGGTGGGATAGAACTGAGGTCAAAACCTTCCTTGGGCTAAGCCTGAGAGTAGTAATTCATGTCACTTTCTATTTATACACTGACCCCCATCCTCCATTAGAATTCAAGTCACTTGAAGACAAGGATCATTTAGTTGTCTTCATATCTTAGTAACATAGAATAGAACCCAGCACACAGTAATCTCTAAGTAAATACTTACTGAAATTATGTCCACAGTGATTAGTGAATAAGGAAAGTTCACACCCAGGAAACTTTTTTTTTTCTGCACAGGAGGAGAAATACTATGCAATCTACTAGAATAAGGAAGTGAGCATGCTGCATATTTATTTAAAGAGTCAAAGTTAGAAAATAGTGGCTGATTAGAAAGAATCCTGAGTGGGATCAGGACATAGGTGGAACAAAGACATTGTCTGAGGCCAGGCTTTTGATACTGACATAAAAATAAAGGTCTTGAGAGGCATCATGGTGTAGGGTCACAAAGACTTGGGCTTAAATTCCCCCTTGGCTATTCATTAACTGTGGGACCCTGGTCAAGTCACTTAACCTCTCTTGCCCTCAATTTCCTCATCTGTACAAATGAGGATGATAATAGCCTCAACCTCACAAGGTGGTTGTAAGGATCAAATGAAGTAACTATGTAAAACACTTTGCAAAATTTTAAAGGACTTTGCAAGTGCTATCTATTAGTGTATGATATAGGAGGGACAACTGAATTCAGATTTAGGAAGACCCAGAATCAAATATGATACTTATTTGCTGTATAATCCTGAGCATATAATTTAACCTCTCCATACCCCAGTTTCTTCAGCTGTTAAATTAGGGTTTTGCATTCAGTGAACTCTATAGTCTCTTCTAGCTCTGAACCTATGATGCTGTGGTCAACAAAGCCCTTTCTAAGTTTGCTGAACTTAACTTTGAGATCTTTGTGATGTAAGTCTGATTCTGAATTCAGACCCTTTATAAATCTGCTAGAGCTGAAGTTCTCACTGATTTTACTTGTATTTTTCTTCACAGAAATGGATGGCTCTGACCAACAGCAGATGTCACACATGGCCAGAAATAGACACAAGAAAGGCAGGATCTTGGAATCCAAGTTAAATTTTTTATAAAATACCTTTTCAGTATTTATTTACTGACAAATAAAGGTATTTTATGCCCTCATTTGTACATGGTCTATTTACATTTGGAAAAGGAAGCAACTATCAAGGGTAATTTTCATTCTAGTTCTGTCTTACTCTAAATTGTATTTTGCAATTATAGAAATCTGATAGAGCCCCAGCATGACCTTTATTGCACTAATAATGCATCTTTTCCTACTCAACCATCATTTCCCACCCATCTATTGGAATCTCTAGAAACTTACCTTTCTATAAGATTAAATCAATTTTGAAACTCACACCTACTTGACACCACATGCCTCTGGGTCCCCTCCCTCCCTCTGACTTGAGACAATAGACTTTGGTCATTGCAGACCTTCTCCCTCATCCTTCACCATTTAAGGAGGGCATCAGGGAATTTACTTTATTGATGTCCACATGATTGCTTTCTTGGACTTCATGGACTCCAGAAACTTATTTTGTAAGATGAAATCAATTTTGAAACTCTCATCTCCTCAGGTCATTTCTCTACCTGACTTTAAGTTTACATTAGCTCCTGCTCCTTTTAAGCTTCTTTTTATGTGCTGTATTCCCCCCTTAAATAGTCAATCCCCTGAGAGCTAGAATTGTCTTATGCTTTTCATTATATCCCCAAAACTTAACACAGTGCCTAGTCCATAGTAGGTCCTAAATAAATGTTTATTGACTGATTCTGAGTGGAAAAAAAAATACCTCAATCTAATCCACTAATCAGGGTACAAATCCACCAATCAGAGGACTAATTCACCAATGGTTTACTTTCCTACCTCTTCACAATTGTATATGTTGAAAGGGGTATATGCAATGTAAATGCTGTGTCTATTAAATGATATGGGATCCATGGGAGAAACAATTAGGTTGAGGATGAAGAACCAGTCTTGGATTAGAAAGACATAGATTTGAATTCAGTTCTGTCAGGCAACATCCCCTGCAAATCATTTACCCTCTTAATGACCCAAAGAGTTCTTTTTACCAATTAAATCACAAGTTCAAACCAAAACAATAGCAACAACAACAAAACACTTGACATTTCATCTATGTAATTTTTGCTGAGTTAACAGCAATTGAATTTTAGTGAACCAAGCCCCACTGTGACTCTTGTATTGGTCTACGGATTACAATATAACATCATGATATACATATTGTTTATGCACAAGTCATGTGTCAGGCACCAGGGAAATGAAATGAAAACAAAAATGAGGCAGCCTTTACTATCAAGAACTTTAGCTGATTTTGAGCAATTTAACATCTAAAGAGAAGTCAGTTCTAAGTAGGGAGAGAATGATTACTAATAACTGAGCAGGAGGTGGAGAGATAAGGAAAATATTCATGGGGAAATTGGCATCTGATTTGATCCTTGAAGGAAGATAAGAGTTTGAGAGCCAGCGATGGGAAAGGCATGGAGAGGGATTTAGAATACTTATTTCAGACTCCTAATGAGTCTTTTTCAGCAGAAAGTAGAGTGCAAGAAAGACAGTAATAATATGAAATATATCCGGAAAAGTATTTGGAGCCAGATCATGGAGGACTTCTAATGCCATATCAAAAATTCTGTAATAGTGAAATATGGAAGGTTTATGAGCGAGGGACTGATATGGTCACAAATTTGCTTTAGGAAGATTATTTTGGTAGATTCAGGAGGGTTAGACTGGAGATTAAAAAGACTATACACAGGAAAAAACAATTAAGAGGTTCTTGCAATTGTCCAAGAAGAAGATGAGACTTGAGCTAAGGAGATGATCATGTGAATGGAAAAAAGAGGGTGGATGAAAGAGTTATTATGAGGTTTAGAATCAATAAAATTTGGCAACTGACTAGGTTTTTTTTTGGGGGGGAGGGGAGGAAAGACCCAAGGATAACTCTGTGATTTTAAATCTGCATAAATGGCAAACAGTGGCACCCTAAAAATAAACACAAAAGGTTACACTTGGGGGCAAATTTAAGGAAGAAGTTGAGCTGTATGTGGACATAAAGTGTTTGAGATGACGGTGAGATATGTAGGTGGAGATGTCCAGCAAGCAGTTAATGTGGGACTGGAATTAGGGAGAAAAACTGAAGCTAGATATGTAGACTTTGGAGTCATGATTAAAGAGATGATAATTGAATTTGGGGAACAGAGAACAAGATATACCTAGAAGTATAATTAGAGAAAGATCTGATGATTTTGGGGAGAGGTTTAGTTTATTTCTATATTGGTTTATAGAAAACATAAAAGTGTTTAGAACTTTTGAGTAGTAGAGTAAAAGGGTTATACATCCTCAAAAAGTAAGGAAAAAATGTTCACTTTACATGTAGACTCATGCACACATCACTCCCAGCCTAAAACAAAGCAAGGTTGTTGTTTTTTTTTCCTCTTGAATCTGAAAAATCAGATGATTTTAGGTAGAAGATATCAAGGTCTCCATTCTACTGTAGTGGATCTACTTTCCTGCCCCTTATTCATATTAGAAGGCTGGGACTTAGAGGGCCTCTTCTCCCCCTCACAGTTCTAAGGTTAGTCCTTAGGGATTGGGGGATGTTTTTCTCAATCTTATATCTCACCATTCCCTACCAGTGTGTTCCCTCTTCCTCCAAGATGATTGGATGTTATCAAAATAGGCATCTAGGAGACAAAGGAAGCAGCTAGGTGGTGCGTTAACAGCTAGGGAGTACAGTGGATAGATTGTGGCATTTGGGGTCAAGGAGACTTGAGCTCATATTCTAGAAACTTACTAGTTATGTAACTTTGAGCAAGTCACTCTCTGTCTCAATGTCCTCATTTGTAAATTGGGTATAGAAATAGGATCTATCTCCAGGAGTCGTTGTGAGGATCAAATGAGTTAATATAAGTAAAACAATTTGGAAGCAATTAAGACCTATAAATACTGGGTGTTGTTGTTATTTATTATGAGTAGTATATTTATTAAGGTGGACTAATAAGCATATTGGGCACATACAAACCTCCCCTGCTTCCCCCAATCTATGATACATCACCCACATTGTGAAAAGTTGTCTCAAACTTAGAGATTTCCTTGTTGCTGGAAGTCTTTTTCCCCTTCATGAAGTGCTTACCAAATTCTCTTCATGTATATTGTCCCTTTTATGTTGGGTTTCTTTTACAGCCTTGCATATACCTCATCTTAATCTGCGTAATTTATCATTGGCTCCCAACACTACATCTCCAGTCATTTTGTTCTCAGGACACTTCTATGATTCAGATGAAATAGTCTAAATGCTCAGGTACACTGAAGGTCACAAGGTCCTCATCCAATCCACAGGAAGAGACTGTGAATAATGACTTGGGCAGAGTTCTTCTGCTCCCTCCTAAGTGATAGCTTTTCAGGGGTTTGTCTGGAGTAGATTCTACTACTAAGTTGACAGATACTCAATGACCAATTCCAAACCAATTTGATGGTTTTGTATAAGCTCACAAGACATGCCTACATCTTCCTTACCCATCAGACTATACTCTTGTTAAGATCTCACTTCATTTAATCCTATTGTTTTCAAGGTCTTCTTAGTTGACCAAGAAATTTTCATATCCAGGAGAAAGTGTTTTATTGATTGACTCAATGGATATTCTCTTACTTTGTTAAGGTATTAGAGCACAGTATTTTGTTCGCTATTCTAAATGGAAGCAGCATTTTTAAGTGATTGATCCAATCAATTTCTTTCTATGTACTGAAACCATTTAGTATTGTATGTTTGATACTTAACATTATTGATTTAGGTGATCGCTTAATTTTATAGACGAGGAAACCAAGAATTGAAAAGGTTAATTAACTTAAGGTCATACAGATTTGAACCTAGGTTTTACAACTCCAAATTCAGTGAGATAGTATGGCATAATAGCTAGGTCACTGAACTTATCATTTGATAAACCAAGGTTCAATTTCTAGCTTAGACAGGCCTTAGTTTTCTCTCCTGTAAAATGAGAGGTGTATGCGATATGCCTTTCAGAACACTTTTAGCTCTAAATAACCTCTAAATATGATACTTCCCATGCTTCAAATAGCTTTTTTCCTTTTAGGACATATATTTCTTAATGGTGAGCATAGAAGTCTGGAAAATTTTTCCAAAAAGTCTTTAGCCAGCCTGAAAGAGAGAGACCTTGTCATATGTCTTTAGGCTCTCGGCACTTGGAAACACTACAGTTCATATAACATGTATATTATTTTATTCACTTAAGTTTTGTGGTTAGTTGGATTGTTTTTCCTTTTTGTATTTTAGTTATTTTTCTGGTTACTTGACAATCAACAGAAACCATTTTTATGCTTATAGTAGATTTTATTTGAAATGCAAAGGATGACTTGGATTCCTTTCCTAAGACCCATTTACTGATCCCTGCCCCACTGAGTGTGTGTGTGTGTGTGTGTGTGTGTGTGTGTGTGTGTGTGTGGCACAGGTCCACCACTTGAATTAGATTTGAAGCACCAAACATATGTTTATGTCAAATGGAAGATTTGTGAAATATCTTGTCAACCCAAATTATCTCCAGGGGTTAAGCTCTGATAATTTTCTTATGAGAAGTACAAAATTTAATTTTGCATTATGGGACTTGATTCATTTCAGAAAGAATAAAAATGAATAAAAAGCTAAAAGTCTATCTTCTAATAAAACATAATGCTCATGTTTACAATTCAAATGTGAAAAATGACTGTCAAGATTCTTTCTAATTTCTTGACATTATGAGTGGTGATTTTCTAATTTCTTTCTTCGTGTTATACCTCGATAATTCCAATGTTAATTTATATTGCTATTTGCATAAAGCTACAAATTGCTTAAAGTTTTATCCCCCATTGAAATTCAAAGACTTTGCATGTCAGTTTTCATTTTCACTGTCATAGGGGAAGCCATATTAGATAGCAGTGAATGGGCTTTGCTAAAGTCCTATCAATCTTAAATTGCAGGAAATAAGCTCAGTCACCCATAAAGTGATACTGTCAATCAGAAAATCAGAAAGCAGGATACAAATAACATACGCTTGAAGCATTGTAGAATCCACATATGGCTGACATGCTGAATGATTCATAACTTTTATATCTTTTTCTCCCAGAAAAAGGAATAGAGTTTGGATGAATGCTAAGTGGCCAAGGTGAATTCTCAATAGTCAGGGTATAATAAAAACCCAAAGGAAAGGAGAGATGCATTTTAATCATGTTGAGATTGAGTGAGGCAAACATAGATAATTTATCATCATTGATTTTGAACTGAATAATATCTACATTTACTTATTAACAAAATAATAATAAAGGATAAGTGGCAATTAAAAAGTGGGAAAATAGAAGATGTTCTAGTAGAAAAATTGCAATAATTTGTATACCCAGTCTCTCTCTCTCTCTCTCCCTCTCTCTCTTTCTCTCTCTTTCTCTCTCCCTCTCTCAGATCCATTGACACTAAGATATTATGAAATATTTTCTCCCATTTTTAATGCTACATATTAGAATTCAAAGAATA
>JAQQSU010015555.1:0-11146 GCA_028627135.1 Pseudochirops cupreus
ATGGCAAAAGAGGCCCAAAAAGCCAATGAGGAGAAGAATGCCTTAAAAAGCCAAATTTGCCAGATGGAAAAAGAATCTCAAAAGCTCACTGAAGAGAATAATTCCCTCAGAATTAGATTGGAGCAAATGGAAGCTAATGACTTTATGAGAAACCAAGATACTATTAAACAGATCCAAACAAATGAAAAAATAGAAGGCAATGTGAAATATCTCATTGGACAAACCACCGACCTGGAAGATAGATCCAGGAGAGATAATTTAAAAATTAATGGACTACCTGAAAGCCATGATCAAAAAAAGAACCTAGAAATCAGCCTTCAAGAAATTCTCAAGGAAAATTGCCCTGATATTTTAGAACCAGAGGGCAAAATAGAACTTGAAAGAATTCACCAATCACCTTTTGAAAAAGATCCCCAAAAGAAAACTCCTAGAAATATTATAGCCAGGTTCTGGAGTTCCCAGATTGAGGAGAAAATATTACAAACAGCCAAGAAGAAACAATTTTACTATTGTGGAAACACAATAGGGATAACACAAGATCCAGCAGCTTCTACATTAAGGGATCGAAGAGTTTGGAATATGGTATTCTGGAGGTCAAAGGAGCTAGGATTAAAACCAAGAATCACCTACCCAGCAAAATTGAGTATAGTGTTCCAGGGGAAAATATGGTCATTCAATGAGGTGGAGGACTTTCAAGCATTCTTGCTGAAAAAAACCAGAGTTGAATAGAAAATCTGACATTCAAATACAAGAAGCAAGAGAAGCATGAGAAGGTAAACAGGGAAAGGAAATCATAAGGAACTTATCAAAGTTGAACTATTTACATTCCTACATGGAAAAATGATAATTGTAATTTATGAAACTTTTCTCAGTATCAGGATAGTTGAAGGGAATATAAATGTGTATATCTATATATGTATACTTACATATATATGTCTACATAGGATGGTATATGTGCATATGTGAGTGTGTGTATATATGTGTACAGGTATACATAGAGGGCATAAGATCAATTGAATAGGAAGGGATGATATTTAAAAAATAAAATTTAGAGGTGAGGGAGGAATGTAATGAGAGGAGATAGGGAGAGACAGAATGGGATAAATTATCTCATATAAAAGAGGCAAAGGAAAACTATTACAATGGAGGGGAAGGACAGGAAGGCAAAAGGGAATGGGTCAACCTTACTCTCATTGAATTTGGCTTAAGGAGGGAATAACATACACACTAAATTGGGTATCTTACCCTACAGGAAAGTAGGGGGGAAGGGGATAAGAGGGGAGATGATAGAAGGGAGGGCAGATTGGGGGGGAGGGTAGTTAGAAGCACACACTTTTGAAAAGGGGACAGGGTCAAAGTAGAGAATAGATTGGGGGGCAGGATAGGATGGAGGGAAATATGGTCAGTCCTTCACAATATATCCACTATGGAAATGTTTTGCATAACTACACATGTACAACCCATATTGAATTGCTTATCTTCCCAGTAAGAGTGAGTGATGAGGGAAGAAGGGAAAGAATCTAGAATTCAAAGTTTTAAAATCAAATGTTCAAAAAAATTATTATTATTATCATTATTATTATCTTTTACATGTAACTGGGAAATAAGATATACAGGCAGTGGGATATGGAGATCCATCTTGTCCTACTGGGAAGTCGGAAGGGAGACGGGGGAGGATATAGAGAGCAGATTGAGGGAGGGGGTTGCTGCTTTGGGGTGGTGGGTAGGTGACAGACAGGAAGAAAATTTGTAACTTAAAATCTTGTGGAAATGAATGTTGTAAACTAAAAATAAACATAACATTTATTTAAAAACAATAAAACAAAAAAAAGAAAGAAAAAAAGAGTTTTCCTTTTGATCACTGCCTCCCTCAGTATTCCCTCCTTCTCAGCCCCCCTCCCTTTTCCTATCCTTCCCCCTCACTGCTTCTTCCCTCTCTTCTAACCACCCCCTTCCTCTTAGCCCTTCCCCCCTCCTACTTCCTGTAGGGTACAATAGATTTTTATACTTAATGTAGTATGTTATTTCTTCCTTGAACCAAGATTAATGAAAATAGATCTAATGCAATGCTCCTCTCCCTCCCCTCTTGCCCTCTATTATGATAAGTTTTATGTCTCTTCCCCATAGAGTCCTATACTTAACTGGTTATGTTATTCCCTCCTTACACCACAACCAATGAGGGCGAAGCTCATATAATATTCATCTCCCTCCTGTCTTTTCCTCTACTGTAGTGTTTTTACGCCTCTTTGTATGGCATAATTTGCCCTTTTCTGCTTCATTCTTTCCTCTTTTTCCATTGTGGTCCCTTTGCAGCCCTTAATAAGTTTTTTTTATTATCATTTTGTTTAATTTATACCCACATCCTCTATTTATATCCCTTTTAAATGTCGTGATAAGTATAGAATTCTCATTATTAACAGGTATCAGCTTCCCATATAGGGATGTAAACAGTTTGCTCTTATTAAATAACAAGTTGCATGTGTGTGTGTGTATGTGTGTATGTGTGTGTGTGTTTTCCCTATTTATCTTTCTATGTCTCTCTTGACTCTTGCAATTGGAGACTGAATTTTCCTTTGAGCTCTAGCTTTTTTTCATCAGGAAGGTCTGGAAGTCCGTTATATCATTGAATGACCATCTCCTTGCTTGAAAGATTATGCTGAGTTTCACTGGATAGCTGACCCTTGGCTGTAACCCGAGCTCTTTTGCCTTGTGAAATATCATGTTCCAGTTCCTCCGATCTTTCAATGTAGAAGCTGCCAGATCCTGTGCGATCCTCACTATAGTTCTGCGATATTTGAATTGTTTCTTTCTGGCTGCTTGTAGTATTTTCTCCTTTACCTGAGAGTTCTGTAATTTGGCTACAACATTTTGTGGAGTTTTCAATTTGGGATCTCTTTCAGGAGGTGTCCTGGCCTCCACGTGCCACCCAGTTTGAATATTGAAAGGAATAGCCAATCAAGTAGTAGATTCGAGCATAAAGTAGAAAGAGAACAGGGAAGGGAGATGAGAAGAAAGAAAAATATCAATTAATGCGCAACTTTGCTATTCTTAGGCCCAAGATCGTTATGACTATATCTCTTATACCCCAACATGTCTCAGCAAAAGGAGATATATTTAGAGGAATTGTCTGGGTTATGAGGATGTGTGCTCGTGTGTGAGAGCGTGTATGTGTCGGTGTGCACGTCAGTGAATGGATCAGCTTACAAAAAATGAAGAGTCATGGGCGTCAGAATCGAGGTCTTCTGATCTCTTTTCCAGGGAGGGCTTATAGGGTGATGTCCAGTTCCATAGGACAGATTTATATCTGTAAAGGGAAGGGATAAGACCTCCTAGTTTTTTTTTGTTTTTGTTTTTTGCTTTTTGGAAGGGAAGGTTAGGGCAATTGGGGTTAAGTGAGTTAACTTAAGATCACACGGCTAGTTTTTGTGTTGTGTCTGAGGCCAGATTTGAACTCAGATCCTCCTGACTCCAGGGCCAGTGCTCTATTCACTGTGCCACCTAGCTGCCCCTAGGATCTCCTAGTTCTGGGTTTGTAATTAGAGGACCTGTGTTTCATTCTTGATTCTATTGCTACCTATCAGTGTGATTTTGGGAAGGTCCGCTAACCTATCTGGGCTTCAGTGTGCTCATCTGTTAAATGAAGTTGAATACAAAGGATGTCTTAAACTCTCTTCCTACTTTAGAGTGTCCTGTGATGCCAAATCAAAAACTATGGAAATTCTAAATATCTTCAGAAAAATGAAATAAAAGACCACCATTAGTGAAAAGTGAAAAGTCACTATCTGAAAGTTTTTAAAAGTCTGGCAGATATGTAAGCAGAGAGAAAGGTAATGGGAAAATTTAGAAGGACAGAGATTTCTTGAGAAGTACCTTATGGGATCTCCGTTTCCATTTCTATCTTTAATTTCTGGCCACACAGAATAACAAAGATAGGGAGGGAAGCAGGAAGGACTAGAGAAGATGATAGTAAATGTGCCTAGTCATAAGATCTGTTGGTAGAGTCAATTCATTAAGAGGACTCAAGGTAGAATGAGGCATAATGGGTACAGAATGGAAGTATTGGTAATCCTTCTTAACTGCAACTCAAAGAGGATCCCAATGACCACCACAGGAAGCAGCAGCTGGAGGGCAGAAAACCCAGTTTAGAACAGAGAAAGAAGTCCCGGTTAATCAGGTGTTTGGTATTAATCACCATTCTAACCATCTCCAGCTCTTGCAGATGGAAACTAGGAAACTAAACTAGATTCAGTTCCGTTATATTCAAGAGCTCATTGTAGGAAAACATCTTAGCCCTTCATTTTTAGGATTAACCACCTGAAAAGTGTCCCTATATTTATCTTTCTTTCAATCATTTGTTTAAAAAAAATTTATTGAATGCTTACTTTGGGTAATGTACAATGCTAGATACTGGGGCAGGGGTGCATTGGGGGAGGGGGAGATACAAAGACACAAATCCTGCCCTTAAGGTACTCACAACATGGACGCAGAGATGGAATAAATAGCATGTAATCCTATTACATTTTAGAATAAAATCTTGTTTCATAGAAACAATAATAAATCATAGCTTCTAGAAAGTGAGGGTATGTTACAACTGTATTTAGACTTTTAAGTCTGGAACTTTGTGATGGCTTTACAGTAAGTTCTCAATGAATAAGAATGCTTGCTCTGATTAATTTGACTTTCAGGTTAAGGAGAATAATTCATTCTATGTAATATATTCAATCACTGTTGTGAAAAATCATTCAGAAATATATGAAATAGAATAGAGTAGCATAGAATAGAATAGAGTAACTAATGGGGAAGCTTGGTGGCATAGTGATAGTGCACTGGGCCTGGAGTGAGGAAGACTCATCTTCCTGATTTCAAATCTGGCCTCAGATACTTACTAGTTATGTGGCCCTGGGCAAGTCACTTAATGTCACTTAATGCCCCAGTTTCCTCATCTGTCAGATGAGTTGGAGAAGAAAATGGCAAACTACCCCAGTATCTTTGCCAAGAAAATTCCAAATGGGGTCACAAAAAGTCAGACATGACTGAAATGACTGAATAACAACACACACATATGCAAACATACATATATATGTATGTATGCGTATACATAAATTTCTCTTTCCTGGAATACTCTTCCCATTTCCTTATGTATCTGACACCTGCCCATCATTCAAGGCCGGGCTCATTCTACACCATTTCCTCAAACCTTTTTCTGACCACTCCAACATACAGGGATCCATTCCTCCCATGACTCCTTTGCACTTATTTGGTCATTAATCACATATCACCTTGCAACTTCTTTTCTCTTATCTTGTTTTCTACCAAGATTATTGTCTCCTCAGATAGATGGTAAGTTTCTTGAGGGCAAATACTTCTTTGTATATTCCATAGTCCCTAGAACAGTACTCCCGCTTCTGAGAGGCTCTGAATGAGTATTTGTTAAATGAATGACTATTGCTATTCATCACATTGAAACTTGTCTTTAGGATGAGTTCTGAGCTTCAAAATAGGTAGCAGGTCAATCAGTCAATCAAAGAAGCGTTTATTGAGCAATAGAATGTGCCAGGTATTGTGCCAAGAACTGGGGGCACAAAAAAGAGGCAAACATAGTCTAATGGGGCAGGGGAACAAAATGAAAACAACTATGGGCAAACAAACCATATACTGGATAAATTGGAGATAGTCAATAGAGGGAAGGGACTAGCATTAAGAAGGATCAGAAGAGGTTTTGGGTAGAAAGTATGATTTTAGTTGGGACTTGAAGGTAGCCAGGAAAGCCAGGAGGCAGAAATAGACAGGAAGAGAATTCCAGGCATGGGGAAGAGTCAGTGAAAATGTCCAGATTTGTGAGATGGAGTTTCTTGTGTGAAGAACAGCAAGGAGACTAGAATCACTGCATCTCAGAGTACATGGGGGAGTGGGGAAGGTGGATGAGGAATGAGGTATAAGGAATCTGGAAATGTGTCTACTCAGGGATTAATCAGGGAATTTTCTGTGAGGGGTTGTATGTCAAGAGATATATATTTGAGTGCACCCTACTTAGAGGGGCAGGAGGGGACCATGACCTTTGGCCATTCAACTACTGAAATGTAAGTTTCTTGAAGACCAGCTATTCTTTGTGCTTATATTTTCATGCCATATTCCCACCAACAATTATTTACTTACTTCGTAAATAAATACTTAGATTCAATTCAACTGCATTTATTACAAAGATAAAGGTAAAATAATCTCTGTCTGCAAGGAGCTTGAACTCATTCCTTGATGAATACTTATATACTTATTCCAAAGATTCTGATTCATTGTTCAAAGCCATTCTACAACTGCTAATGACTATCCCCTTATGACCATCCACCTCAAACCAACACTATGAAAGTCACACCCAAGCAATCTCTACCTTCTGCTGTGCTCTTTGGGATATCCATTGGTAACAAACTTGCTTTCATCTTAAACCATTTCCTTTCCCACTCCTTCCATCTTCTTGTACTTGATCTGATTCCTTCCTGAAGAGACTGCTTCTCCAGATTTCCTTTTCTTTCTTCTTTTTTTTTTGGAGGGGGGAAGGCAGGGCAATTGGGGTTAAGTGACTTGCCCAAGGTCACATGGCTAGTAAGTGATAAGTGTCTGAGGCTGGATTTGAACTCAGGTCCTTCTGACTCCAGGGCTGGTGCTCTATTCACTGTGCCACCTAGCTGCCCCCTAGACACCTTTTCAACACCGATTTCACTCTCATTCATATTCCCCAATAACTCCTCCCTTTCCACATACATTGGTTAAAGTAGGGTAGTAGAAGTACTTCTTGATCCCTACTACCACTTTAAACCCTTCCTTTATCTCTGTCACTCAGCAATCTCTCTTACTTTGAAGTTGATATTATAAATACCAACTAACCAAGATTCTGGCAGCTGTTATTCACAGACCCCTCATACTAGGGGATTTCAGCATATTAATACTTGCTTAAATACCCTAATCTTCCTCTTCCTCAATGTAATCATTTCCCATGAACTACTACTCCTCCACCCCACTTCAGTTATATACAAAGACGGCCATACTCTTGATCTTGCCATCACCTCAAATCTTCCACTTTCCATGTTCATGAACTTTGAAATTTTCTTATCTAATCACAATATGTCATCTTTCTACCTTCCCTCTGCCTTGCAACCCCAAATCCTCTTCTTCATCCTCAATATGATCTCCAATCTCAGTTCTTTCCCCTGCTCTTGCTACAATCTCTTCCCTTCCTCATCTTGGCCCGTTGATGAACTAGTTCAACTCTGCACTGTCTTCTTCTTTAGAAAACCTTGCCTTATTCTGTAGAATATCTCCTTCTACCATCCATTGCCTTTGTGCCTACTCATCTGATGCTCAGTGAAGATGCAGAATATCATAAAATCATGATGACTGAATTCATTATAAATTGATGTTACATAATTTTGACTGGATCCTCACTGCAGCAAGGCAATCCCTTTACACTGTCCAAATTAATTATCCCATCCACTGTAGTGACTCTTCCAAATCTTCTCATCCCTCCTCAAGACTCTCACAATGCCCCCTCCTACCACTTTTTTTTTCAGCTGAGAGTCTTGCCACATGTTTCACTGAAAAAATTGAGACCATTCACTGAAAGTTCTCTCAGTTCCACTCCTCCTTGTCTAGCATTACTTTTATGCCTTTCTCCACTATTTCCTCTTTCACCCCTGTCTCACATGAACAGGTGGCATTACACCTTGCCCAGGCTAATCCTCTACGTACACAAGGGATCTAATTCCATCCCATCTTCTCAAGCACATGGTCTCCTCTCTAATCCTTTCTCCTTCTCCAATCTTCAATCTCTCCCTGTATTCTGACTGCATACCTATTACCTACCAATACTCTCATGTCCCTCCTATCCTCAAAAAACCCCTCATGTGATCTTTCCCTTCCAGATAATTATCCTCTATATTTCCTCTTCTTCCTGACCAGTCTTCTTGAGAAGCCAATACAATTGGTGCCTCCAATTGACCAAATCTAATGGCCTTTTCTCAAACCTCATCCTTCTTGACCTTTCTGCAGCCTTTGGCATTGTTAGCCATACTTTTCTCCTTGATACCCTCTTGTCTCTATTTAAAAAAAATTACATTAGTTCATTCTTTGTTCTACCCCAACCTATTTTACTATTCCTTTTCAGTCTCCCTCCCTGGATCTTCATCCAAAGGTGTTTCCCCCAAGTCTTTGTCCTGTGTCTTCTCTTATTCCTCTATACTGTTTTGCTTGGTGATATCATTGGTTCCCATAAATTCAATTAACATCTCTATGTAGATCATTCTTAGATCTATTTATCAAGCTCTAAATTTCTCTCCTGACACCTCAGATCTCTAAGTACTTCTTGGACATTTTGAACTTGACATTCTATAAACATCTTAAATTCCACATGTCCAAAAAGGAAACCATTTCTGCCCCCTCTTCCTAATTTCACTGTGACTATTGAGGGGGCCACCATTCTCCCAGTCACCCAGCTCACAACCTTGAGGTATCATCCTCAACTCCTTACTGTCTTTCACCCTCTATTTCCAATATACTGCTAAGGCTTATAAATTTCACCTTTGCAACACACCTTGAATATGCCCTGTTCTCTCCTCAGACATTATCACCACTCTAGCTCATACATTTAGAATGAGAAATCCTGTCATTTTACTGATGAGGAGCCTGAAATCCAAAGTGGTTAAATAACTTCCCCAAAGTCCCAGAGCTAGTAAATGTTTCAGGTAGGATTCAAACCCAGATATCCCTGATTCCAATGAGGCAGAATGACTTAGGCTCAAGTTTCTGCTTTGAGACATTCTGGTTATGTGATCCAAACTTCTCAGTGCCAGGATGATTCTCTAGGAGTATAAGCTGAAATGGTAGAGGAAATTTCCTAAAGTTTCTAACTTCTTTGGCACCACCACGTTATTTGACAACAGAAACAGATATGGTTTCATCAATGGAATTGATAGAAAATATGATACATCATCACCAGCCTTGCAACTGTTAAGGACCACTTGGTTTTTCCATCTGACTTACAGCTCAGAGCTGTTAAGTGTGTTTTCCTTCCCCATTACACTCTGAGCTCCTCAAGAGTGGGAAATATCTTAGATTTCTATTTGTATCCCTAGCCTAACTTAGCTCAATTCTTTACATATAGTAAGTGCTTATCAATGCTGTTCCTTTTATTCCTTTATTTCATATACTGCTGCTGGTTTCTCCTCTTTTCCATTTGCATATTTTAATCCTCATTAGCAATTCTACCAGGAGCCTAAAAGCCAATTCTGAAAATTCTCAATGGCTCTGGCAAAAGTTTGGTAGGGGAGGAGGATGAAGTTGTCTGAACTTCTATGGATCTAATTACTCCTTGTTGGCTATTCTCCATTATCATCATTGTGGATGACGGGAAAATGAGAAGGTCAAATATAAAGGGTTGGTCAACCTCAGAACCTAACAATGACTTCCACTGAATAAATGTATATTGAATTTTACTGAGCTCTAAAAACCAGTTAATCTTTACACCTTGCCTAATACTCCTGGCAGTGGTATGTCACTCGGCCCTCCTGCCCCAAATCCTTTGGAACCCCAAAATCTTACCTCCACCTTGAGTGTTGAAAGGAATAAGTCAGTCAAAGAATAGATCCCAGCACAAAGCTCAGAGAAAATGGGGAAAGGGGATGAGGAGGAAGAAAGGTAGCAGTTAATGGGTAACTTACTCTTAGGTCAAAGATCATTATGATAGTCTCCCCTACACCCACAAATGTCTTAGCATAATGATATGTAACTAGAGGAATTGTCTGGGTCATGGGAATGAATGTGTGTGTTTGGACATGGACGGGTCTGGATGTAGGAAATGGAAAGACATGGGCACCATAATGAAGATCTTCTGATCTCTCTTTTTCCAGGGAGGGGTCATGAGGTGATGCCTATTACCATAGCATGGGGTTATATCTGTGGAAGGAGACGACTGAACCTCCTAGCAGTAGGTTTGTAATTTGAGGACCTTCCTTGGGGAAGTCACTTAATCTATGTGGGCTTCAGTTTGCTCACATGTGAAATGAAGGAGTTGAATGTAGATAACCTCTTAAGGTCTATTCCTGCTCTAAGTTTATGCTTTTATGATACTGTATCATAGACTATGAATATTCTAAATATCCTCACAGTACAAAAAAAAGACTCAATTTTACATAAGGACCATTGACTTTGAAAGTTTTTTTTTTTTTAAGGTTTACACAACTAACCAATATAAGAGTATAGAAAATAGGAATGGTAAAATTCTGAAAGGTAAAAATTTCCTGAAAGACTTCTTGTGGGATCTCCAATTTCATCCATCCCATTAATATCTATATAGTCAGAATTACACAGATGGGGGTTGGAGTCAAGATAGCAGTATGGAAGCAGGAGAACTGTGTGAGTTTCCCCCATAACCTATAAAATATGTCTCTAAATAAATCTTAGAGCTCCAGAACTCATAAAATGACAGAGAAACAAAGTTCCTGCTGAAGGCAGCCCAGCAAGTGTACAGGAAGGGTTCTTTGCAGCGCGCTGGGAGTAGAGCCCAGCCCCATGTTGTTTTACCCCCATGGCGTCCAGGACAAGCTGTGGCTGGAGCCTTCAGGAGAGTGGATCACCAGCAGCTGTGGTGGTTTCCAGAATTACCAACCCATAAGAGCTACGGACAAAGTGAAAGGTTAGTGGAACTCAGCTAAATTTGGCAGAGAGGGTCTGGCCGTGTGCCCCAGAGTGAGAAGTGGCTGAAGTGGTGGCCCTGCAGCTGCCTCCATGTGGCTGCTTCAGAGCTCCAGGCCTGCAGATTGCAGGGGGGCCAAGCAATCATTCAGAGGCTAAGTGCTCTTGCCTTGACCTGCCAGAACTGAATAGAAAATTTGACGTTCAAATACAAGAAGCATGAGAAGGTAAACAGGGAAAGGAAATCATAAGTAACTTATCAAAGTTGAACTATTTACATGCCAACATGGAAAAATGGTAATTGTAACTTATGAAACTTTTCTCAGTATGAGGATAGGTGAAGGGAATATAAATGTAGATATATATATATATATATAGATATATATGTATGTGTGTATATGTATATGTGTGTGTGTATATATATATGTGTGTGTGTATATGTATACATACACATATGTCTATGAAG
>JAQQSU010015556.1:0-11146 GCA_028627135.1 Pseudochirops cupreus
ATCAGACTCTCACAGTGTGCTCACTATGGAGAGGTTCTGCGTAATTTCACATGTTCAGCCTGTATTTGATTGCTTGTCCTTCCAGTGGGGATGGGTGGTGAGGGAGGAGGAGAAAGAATCTGGAATTCGGAGTTCCATAATCAAATGTTATGAATGTGTATATATATATATATATATATATGTATGTATATATGCAATTATTATTATTATTATTATTGGCTACATCCAACTGGAACTTGAGATACACAGGCACTGCAGTTGATAGATCCATCCTGCCCTACCAAAAAGTGACATAGGAGAGAATAGACTGGGGGAGGGGGGACACACTGGGATGGCTGTTTTGGGGTGGTGGGTGGGGCAAAGACGGGGAGAATATAAGTAACCCAAAATCTTGTGAAAATGAATGATGCAAACTATAATAAAAATTTTTTAAAAAAAGACTCTTTTAGTCGTCTTGTTGTATCAGATGATTTATATCAAACTTCTACATAAAATTATAATTTGAGTCAATGTCATTTCTGTTGTTCATTTCCCAGTTTTCATTAATAATTTTTTGTTTAGATAGTTTGGAATTTAGTTCTTTCAACCATATACCATTCCATTTTCTCCTTATTATTTCTTCCTGCTTTATAATAATTCTCAGCTTTACCCTGAATGATCTGACTATACATAGACATTTAATTCATGTCTCTTAAAATGTAACTATTTAGTTTGTGTGTGTGTGTGTGTGAGATGTTGTGATTAGTGCACATAAATTATTCTCTCAGAATTCTTGTGCTTTAAAAGCATGAGCTTTCTGTATAATATATGTCTCTCCCTTCCTGGCTCTGCTTCTGACTTTCCAAACTTTGCCACCATACTTCTGTTGCCATCTCATCCTGCAACTTCCCTCAGTTCCTGGGACCCTCTCATTCTGGAACATTCATCCATCCTGTGGACTTGGCTCCCTAGAACATCCTCTATTATGCAGGTCCCTTCCTAAGCCTCCATTTTGGGCAAAAGACCAGTTATGGAATTTTCCATCTTCCCGTGGCTTTGCTGCTGATTTTCTCACACTCAACAAATACCTTTGAGTAGGTACCTTCCACATACAAACACTGTTAAGGACTGTTAAGGGGTCCCCTGAACTTGTTTTTTTTTTAAGTTGCCATATTTTGGTTCCACATACATGTTCATTTCTCTTGTAATAAACCTAGTTTCCACATAAGTTCCATAAAGTTGTGATTATCTATTGACAATACATGTAAACATACAGCCACATGCAAATATGCACATTTTTCAGCTCCCTTTTTGTGTGTTGCCTTCCCCCAGTACAGAGTAAGCTCCTATAAGGCAGGGATTATCTTTCTTTGCGTTTGTATATCTATTTCTATCACTTAGCACTATGCTTGGCACATAGTGTGTGCTTAATAAATGCTTCTTTCCTCTCACATCTCATTCCTTATTCCTACTCTGTGCTTTCTCACATATTTTTCACCACTCTTACCTTTTCCCCCATTTGTCTTTAAGTCACACTGATTAATTTGGAGAGCCTTGTCAACATCTTTGTACAATTTCTCTATTTCATCCTTAGCAGTCAATGCTGGTGCTTCAGTTGCAAATAATTTCATGCTGCTCTTTTGGCAAACACTTCATCAGTATGGCAATAGGAGATAACCAAATACTGCATGAAATGATGTTTTTGATGCCTTTGAATATATAATAAAACCAACTCCTTTCTATTTCTCTACAATGAATAAACAAATACAAAAAATACATCCTTCTATTTAGTTGAAACTTTCTTCTTTAGGTTTCATATTTGGAAAATACCATCAAGATTTATGTTTTCTCCTCCAGGAGTATGGCCATTCATTAGATACTAGATAAGAATCTCACATTTCAAGAAACAATAGTCAAATTAAAGTTTATGAACCACCTAAAAACTATAATTTTTGGTTTTCTCTGCCCTCTTTCTTGTTTTTCTTTTGCTGTCACTGAAGAAGCAGGAAGGGTCCCATGGGATTAAAAGCCATGTTGTTTAATTTTGTTTTGTTTTATGAGTTTCCATGACCCCCTCGCCACCCCCTGCCCCAAATCCACCAAATGAGCAGTCCACTCGTGATGAACATTTTTCAGAAATCATACTTGGTTTCTTACCAAGAGTATATTTTCCTATAGAAAAAAATAGTAAATTGAATTCATGTGCAAAGATTTTTAACCCTTTATATTACTGAGCTTAGTGCTAATTCTAGGATTAGGAGGGTATCAAGTATCCAAAGAGGAAGAAGACAGAAAGAATTTCAACTCCCTTTTGTGGGAATAGACTGACTCTAGCATCTATGGAGTCCATGAATGTGTGTCATATACACATGTGTGTATGTATGTATGTGTGTATATATGCATTTATACATGTATACATATATAATATATGTTTTATAACCATATTTCAATATAATTGTTTTCCTTTGTAATCCAATGTATTTTCTTTGATGTATTTAAATATAGCATTCAGAGAAAGGGTTCATAGGCTTCACCAGACTGCCAAAGAGGTCAATGAACAAAATAGGTTGAGAATCCCTTTTTTAGGTAAATGTTTTAAATATTAGCCTTGCCATATACTATAACTCCTAGGTCTTTCTGACAAGATTGATAATGCCATAAATGACAATTAATCAGAGGGGATTTTTTAATCCAAACAATACTTAGAATTTAGACTGGAAAGCTATGTTCTCCTTTTTTCAATAAAGTCAACCAACCTCTCACTTTTCTAATTTGTTAAAGAGAGGAACTGAATGAATTAATGAATTCGTGACTTCTCTTCTCTGTGCCCCTTCCCTACCCACTTCATAACCCCATAACTAGTAATGGGATTTTATATTCTATTACGCTTTTCTACAAAAATATAAAACTTTAACAAAGACCATGTAGTCAAATGAAAAGAGTTCTAGATTTGAGATTAATCATCTGTTTTTTTTAAGCAATTGGGGCAAGTGACTTGCCTAGAATCACACAGATAGTAATTGTCTGAGACTGGCTGGATTTGAACTCAGGTCTTCCTGACACCAGGGCCAGTGCTCTATCTACTGTGCCACCTGCCAGTCTTCATTTTAAATTCTGCTTTTGTCATCTGTCCCTTACTACACATGTGACCTTTGGTTTCCTTATTTGTAGAATGAGAGGCTTGACCCTGATGACTTCTAATGTTCCTTCCAACTGTAAATCTACATATGATCCCCTAAAGCTTTCCAGTGGTGATCAATTGCTGCTGTGTTATTAAAGATGAGAGTGGAGTTCAGGGAGGTCAGTTTTTTCCTAGGTTGGATATCCAAATGATGACGTGCCTAAAAAATTGGAGCTAAGGATATCTGAGTCCCAGATCAGGTCAATCAAAATAGCCTGAACTTCCTTGGTTTGCTTTCTCCCTGAGAAAATAAAGGTTTTGACTTTATATTCCACACAAATTTTTAAAAGGACAGGATCCTAAAAGCAGAAGCTCATTAACATTATGGATCAGGCAAGCTCAGGAAGAGAAGGCAATTTCTAATGTGAAAAGATTCCTACTAATGGATCCTTTATTTTTCGGTGCTTGATCAAGGATACTTGGCATGCCCTTATATTTGCTAAGATATGCTGTGTATTACAATGTCTGTGTGTTCAGGCAATGTATTTAAACCATGCCAGCCACCACTGAGATGCTCGAGGCACACAGCCTGTGTTTGTGTAGCAAGAACCATGTTGGTCCCTGATGAAACTGCACTCACCCTCCAGCATGAAATGTGGCCAAATCAGGCAAATGAGAAAGAACATTGACAAGGCTGCAGAATGAATACTAATAGTGACTGCAAAGAATTGAATGTCAGCAAGACCTAGTGCTTTCCAAGAGAGCAGCAGATAGCCAAGAGCCTAAGATTACCACCCAGGAAGCTGATTATTTCATACTCTGGTGGCTATACCTTACTAATCTAAGAACCACCGTAATTCATGCTCAAGTTTCCCTAAAGCATCTTGAAATCATCTCTACCAAGCATCTTAGAAAACTAAAAGGAACCCAGGCTTTCTGGATTCAATATTGCCATCCATTGCCACCTGTATATATAGGCATGCAATACTCATAGACTCTGAACCTATGATCACAGATACAGACATGATTGTGGGGCAGTCTTTTCCTTCCATTTCTGGAAGGTCAGAGGTTGGTACAAGGTAGAAAGTCTAAGGTACTTTGTCAAGAACTGTAGTAAAACCATGGCTAAAGGAAGGACCATTGTAAAGACACAATATTTCCTATTGCAATGGAGGAAAGGAGGTGGGGGTTATAGAGAACAATTTCCTCTGGCAAAAGACTATTGGCATTATTGAGCAGAAAGCTAGAGGAAGCATGATGTAGAAGCAATGCTGTTGCCACCTGGATAATAAGAATGAGAAGAACAACCTGGAACAGGATGGGTCTCTGAGGGGAGAATGGCTCTAATAAAAATGTTTTATCTGATTGGACCTTGAATATTCATTATATTTTTTTTTCTTTCCTCTGGCCTAAAACTTTTTATTGAGTTTTTTTAAATTGTATTTGTGGGACAGCAAGGTGGCACAGTGACTAGAGCACCAGCCCTGAAGTTAGGGAACTTAATTTCAAATCTGGCCTCAGACACTTAACACTTACTATTTGTGTTGGGCAAGTCACTTAACCCCAATTGACCTACATCCCCCACTCCAAAAAAAAAACCAAACTGTATTTGCAAAGGGAGTTGATGATAAGATACTCTGTGGTGCCATATTATAGTAAGTTTCCCAAATCTTTTAGGTTGTTGGTGGTGGTGGGCAGTTGTGTCTGATTTTTCATAACCCGATTTGGGGTTTTCTTGGAAAAGATACTGGAGTGATTTACCATTTCCTTCTCCAGTTGATTTTCCAGATGGGGAAACTGAGGCAAACAGGGCTAAGTGACTTGCCCAGGATCACACAGCTAGTGTTTGAGGCTGTATTTGAACTCAGGAAGATGAGTATTTCTGATTCCAAGCCCAGTGCTCTATCCACTGGGTCACCTAAGGGTTGTGAACTCAAGAAGTGTGAAATCTAAAGTGCTTCTCTATTTACATGCCTGACAGTCTCCTTTGCTGGCTCACCATCAATATCACCAAGTATAGGAAGAGCCTAAGCCTCTGTCCTTGGCTCTTCTTGTCACTTTTCTCTAAATTCCCTTTTGTGGTGTCCCTCCTCATCTCTAACTCCTGGCTTCCTCCAAGTCCCACCTAAAATTGTACTATCTGCAACAAGCTTTAACTGATTTTTCTTAACAATAGTGCACAGACTGGTGACTAGGGTAGATAGAGCATTGGGTTTGGAGTCAGGAGACTTGACTTTAAATCCAGCCTCAGATCCTTTCTAGCTGTGTGACCCTGAGCAAGTCACTTAACATCTGTCAGTCTCAGTTTCCTGAATTGCAAAATGGATAAATAACAGCACCTACCTTGCAGGGTTGTGGTAAGGATAAAATGAGGTAATAATTTAAAAGTGGTTAGCACGGTGCCTCTTGTATATTAAGCACCATACAAAGGTTTGCTGTTATCATTTTTCTTTTGGTTGGTTCTTTTGTTGCTGAGTCATTTCAGTCATGTCCAACTCTCTGTGACCCCTATTTGAGATTTTCTTGGCAAAAATAGTGGAGTCCTTTGCCATTTCCTTCTCTAGCTCATTTTACAGATGAGGAAGTGAAGCAAACAGGATTGACTCACTCAAGGTCACACAGTCTGAATCTGAATTTGAACTCAGGTCCTCCTAACTCTGCGGCTGGCACTCTACCCACTGTACTACCTGGCTGCTTTGGTTACCTTGTGTTTATATGTATGTGTATATGTGCACATACATATATGTATACATGTGTGTATATTGTGTGTGTGTACGTTTTGTTTCTACAGTGCTGTTTGCATATTGTCTTCCTGCATTAGACTGTGACAGTAGGGATTGGATTTGGGGGCAGGGGCAGGCTGCTTTTCTTGGAATCCCCAGTGCCTACTTAGCACAATTCCTAGCACATAGTAGATACTCATTGTTGACTGAAAATATCATGTTTTTTTTTAAAAGAAATTGAATCATGTGAAATAATAAAACCTTGCTTGATTCTAAAGTAGAAGTAAGTCACCTCTCTATTAGATATCTTTGCAGAGGTGTGTGCTTAATTTCTCATATTGTCTTCCAAGATGCCATTGATTATTCCTAAAATGATGTTCTGAAGATACAGAAACAGGCATTTCAATTAGGAATATAGACATGTTGGTAACGACTTTTCTTGGTGGTGATATTGTCCCTGATTCCCCTCCCCCTCATTCTTTTGGCGTTTTTCATTTCTGGAGAGGAATAGACATTGTGCTGCATTTGGAATCAATAATCTAAATTCGCACAGCAGTTCTGTCACTTAGCTACGTAGCCTTGAGCATGTCGTATCTTCTCCGCAGCTCAGTTTCCTCATCCATCAAATGATGATGCGACTTTAGGAGAGTTGGATGACGAGACTTCTAAGGCTTCTTCTAGACGTCTGTGATGGTGGGATTCTATATTCTCTGACCTGAAAGGTTACAGGCCTGAAACACTATTCGCCTTTCTTTTCCTTTTCTGCCTCCTGACTTTGCCATGAGCGCTTCCAGAGGTATTAATGAGTCACAGCACAATGCCTGAGGCTCCAGGTTCCATGCATTACATGCCTGTACAGACTCTCGATTTAGTGAGGAGAGAAGTTTGCAGTTAGCTCATTTCATCTTGCCATTTTTCTTTGCTGTGTGCACAAACTGATTGCCATGGCTTAATTGGAGCATAAGATTTGGGGGTGATACAATCACAAGACCTTGAACTGGTTGGAATCTCTCTGCAGGGGTATATCTCTATGGTGCAGGTTGTATCGGAGCTGATGGGGAATGTTGATTCCCAAACACTCAGGCGTAAGTAGAATACTGTCTTGTATCTTTTTATTAAAAAAAACCAAAAACTAAACTAAACTCTGGACAACTAGGTGGTGCAGTGAATAGAGCACTGGTCCTGGAGTCAGGAGGATCTGAGTTCGAATGTGGTTTCAGACACTTGACACTTAACTAGCTGTGTGACCTTGGGCAAGTCACTTAACCCCAATTGCCTTGCCTCACCCCCTCCAAAAACAAAAACAACAAACTCATAGCCTTTTCAAACAGAGACAACTTGATTATTTGAGAGCTGGATGTCTAGTTTTGTTGTCTCTTCTAGGCTCTTCTAAACATTACCTTGTTTTTATTTTGTGCATATTTTAATTACTTGTATATATTGTCTTTCTTCATTGAATTTAAGCTGCTTGACAACAAGGACTGTTTCATTTTTTTCTCCTTATCCTCAGTTCCAGGCACATAGTAGGCACTTAATTAAAATTCTCTCCCCTGAGTCTAGGCCGTCCTGATCAGTTTATAAACAAATGCAAATTCACTAATCAATCAATAAGCATTTAATAAGCTCCTACTATGTATCAGGTATTATGCAAAGCCCTGGCTATATAAAATGAGAGAAAAAAGCAGTCTCTGCCTGGGAGGAGCTCACAATCTAACGGGGGAGACAACAGGCAACAAAACAAACACGTGTAATATGGCAGTATACCCAACAAATAAAAAAAAGTAAAAGGATGTGAGAATTACTACATCTAGCCAGCTTCAGACCATACTTCCCATCCCTTCCCTTCCCAGCAAAAGCAAACAAAACTGCCTAGGTTCCAACCTCATCCTAACCTCATTCTCTTTCACTTACATGGAACCTTGGATTCTGCCCTTGTGATATGGATCTCTGATAGGCCACCATTTCCAAACTATTCCTCTAAAAATATATATTCCAACCTTTTCCAGCTCCTTTTTTATGTGTTATCTTTTTGTCCCCATAAAAATATTATCTCCTTAAGAACAGGGACTATGTTACTTGGTTGGGAGTTTTTTGGAGAGGAAAAGTCAAGGCAACTGGGGTTAAATGACTTATCCAAGGTCACACAGCTAGTAAGTGTGTCAAGTGTCTGAGACTGGATTTGAATTCGGATCCTCCTGACTCTGGGGCTGGTGTTCTATTCACTGCACCACCTAGCTGTCCCTGTTGTGTTTTTTAATATCTTAAAATTTTGCACAGTTCAATGGCACTTATGTAAGTAATAAATGTTCTCTCTCTATCTAACTAGCTAACAACAATTCACCAGGAGATCAGGATCTATCCAGGTATCTTGTAGTCTACCTTGATGCTACTTAAATACTATGTTTAATAAATATTTGCTGAATCAAATTTCTTTAAAAGCAATTCTGTAATTCAAACTCTTTAATTCAGAATACTATGTGTGTATGTATAAACACATATGCATTTATATATTTATTGTATTATATGTATATATGTATTAGAAATATGTGTATATATAGTGTGTGTGAATGTGTGTGTGTTTATGTATGAACAGCATAAGGGAATATAGTAAAACTCACTGAATGAAGGAAAACTTGAAACTCATTTGAAGAAAGAGCGTGAACTAGAAAATTGCTTTTAAAGACATTCATTTTAAAAAGTGCACAAGTTCCCTACTATATGCAAAGCTCTGCAGAAATCAAAATTAAAACTGAGATAACATCTTCTCTTAAAGAGGGATTTCCATTGTTCTTCCTTAAAAAAACATAATAAAATAAAATAACTTAAAATATGACTTAATGCTGCCAAATAGACTTCTTACTGGACAAGTTTTAATTAACAGATAAAGACTGTTTATAATTGGCTGGTAAATTATTTGTTTACAAATGGAATTTGTTGAAGAGCTGTGGTTTTTCTCTTTGGTGAGTCAAACATCCCTCCTCCCATCTTGTTTTCATTATCAATTTGTTTAATGAGGTCTGAGAAGTAAGCACAAACGTAAAGATCAGGATCATTCCACATCTAAATTGCCACAAATTCTGAATACAACAAGAAATCAGTATATTTTTGCTTCTTTTATAAATTTTAGTTATTCCTAAAACAATAAAGCATTAGGTTATGTTCTTCCTTTCTCTTCTTAACTCTGGAGTTGTCCATAACAGTAAATGATTTCATATGTGTATAGTTTGTGTGTCTATGTGTGTGTGTTACAAAAGGTCCACAGCAAGCAAAAGTTCCTTTGTAGCTCAGAACAACCTCATATACTTCTAAACACACATGTGAATGCATAGCCATTTTGTATTCATTTAATGAAGTTATGCATTTTGTCTCAAGTTGTATTCTTCCTTTATCCCTTCCCTTATCTTATACCCCTAGAAGAACTATGTCCCATTTTACTGAAATATAATTGTATACCCATGATATGCAAAATTTTCTATTAATTGCATTCCCATATATGGCATTTATAAATTCCCACATTTATCCTAAAAAATTTCACATTTTCCATTGAACAATAATCATGTTATTTGTATATGTACTGACTAATTTGGAGCAGAAGAGATAGGGAGTAAAGAGAAAAGGAATGTATAAACCTCCTGGATATGTCCACTATGCAGGCAGCTCATCCTAGACTAACTTCTTAGACATGGGCTCCTAAGAATCTATAGGCATCCTCATTGTATAATATGTGTCAGTGTACCAACTTGGCTATTTGGAACTTCTGCCATATTTAGGAACCAATTCTGTTCTTTGACATGACCACCCTTGCCTTAAGAACTTGATCACATGGGACAGAGTCAAGATGGTGGCATAAAAGCAGCAAAACTCCACAGCTCCCCCCACAACCACCTCAAATACCTATAAAATATGACTCTAACCAAATCTTAGAGCCACAAAAGGACAGAGAAACAAAGTTCCTGCTGAAGCCAGCCTGGCAGCAGACAGAAAGGGGTTCATCACAGCATGCTGGGAACCCAGACCAGCACTGTATGAACCTGCAGCTGTAGCCCCAAGGGCAGCCAAGGACAAACCATGGCTGGAGCTTTCAGGAGATCTGATTACTGGCAGCTGTGACAATTTCCAGACCTACCAACCCATAAGAGCCAAGAACAAAGGAAAAAAGGTCAGTGGAACTCGGCTAAATTTTGGGGAGAGGGTCTGGCCAACTGCCCCGGAGCTAGAAGCTGCTGAAGCAGTGGCCCTGCAGCTACCTCCATGTGGCTGCTTCAGAGCTCACAGCATGCAAATTGCAGGGGGGCCAAGCAATCATTCAGAGGCTAAGTGTTCTTTCCTTGAGCTGCCTGGATTGGGATCGCAGTCTTGGGTGGTGGTCCTGAGGTGTGTTTTCAGTGAGCCAAAGCTGGTGGAGGCTGCAGAGACGATGGCCTCCTAAGAGCTTCAGCAGCTACAAAAAACTCCAGTGATTTGGGACAGAGCTCTCCCCTCTAAAAGTAGAGTTCTATAGAGCTCAAAAGCCAAGTAATTGACTGGCAACATGAGCAGGCAAAGGAAGCAAAGCAAGCCCAGCAATCCAACTTTAGATTCCTTTTTTGGAGACAAAAAGGATCAAAGCATGGAATGGGAGGAAGATAACACAGTCAGAACTCCTGAACCAAAAGCTTTCAAGAAAAATGGAAACTGATTACGGGCCATAGAGGAGCTTAAAAAGGATTTTGAAAACCAAGTAAGAGAAGTAGAGGAAAAATTAGGGAGAGAAATGAGAATGATGCAAGAAAATCATGAAAAGAGAGTCAACAAACTGGCTGAAGAAAATAACACCTTAAAAATAGATTAACTCAAATGGCAAAAGAGGCCCAAAAAGCCAATGAGGAGGAGAATGCCTTAAAAGGTTGAATTTGCCACATGGAAAAAGAATCTCAAAAGCTTACTGAAGAGAATAATTCCTTTAGAATTATACTGGAGTAAATGAAAGCAAATGACTTTATGAGAAATGAAGATGCTATTAAACAGATCCAAAGAAATGAAAAAAATAGAAGGCAATGTGAAATATCTCATAGAAAAAAACCACTGACCTGAAAAATAGATCTAGGAAAAAAAATTTAAAATTATTGGACTACCTGAAAGCCATGACCAAAAAAAAGAACCTAGAAATCATCCTTCAAGAAATTCTCAAAGAAAATTGCCCTGATATCTTAGAACCAGAGGGCAAAAAGAACTCAAAAGAATTCACCAATCACCTCTCAAAAAAGATCCCAAAAAGAAAATTCCTAGGAATGTTATAGCCAGGTTCTGGAGTTTCCAGATCAAGGAGCAAATATTACAAGCT
>JAQQSU010015557.1:0-11146 GCA_028627135.1 Pseudochirops cupreus
TATATATATATATATACACACAATTATTATTATTATTATTAACTACATCCAGCTGGGAATTAAGATACACAGGCACTGTGGTAGGGAGATCCATCCTGCCCTACTGGAAAGGCAGAGGGGCGAGGGGGAGGACATAGGAGATAGCAGACTGGGAGAGAGTTTATACAGTGGGATGGCTATTTTGAGGTGGTGGGTGGGGGAAAGATGGGGAGAAAATTTGTAACTCAAAATCTCGTGGAAATGAATGATGTAAACAAGAAAATAAATTAATTTATTTATTTAAAAAATAAAAAAATAAAAAATAAAAATATTTATAATTCTACAGATTTAAAATGGCTGTGTTGGTAGAATTTTATCAAATGCTAAAAAGAGATGTATCATAATAATCATATTTAGTCAAATCAGAATGTGAAATATATTATTCCTCAAAAAAATGTTTATGGTGTATATACTATTTGTTTTTACTATGGCAAACCTCAAAGGTAGCCTATTAAGGCGAGGAAATGCTACAATTTGCCTTGGTGGAAGAAGTACTAACAAATCATGACTTTCTGACATAATGTTTTTCCATGATTCCCAACTTGTATTTTTTACTTTCTAAAGTTAACCTGTATTTCTGACTTGACTTTTTTTTTTCCTTTGGCAATGGACACGAGTCTGCCATTGTGACAGGGTTTCCAACATTCACTTCCAGCTTTGTTTCTTCCCTCCTCCAGTGTTTTTAGTGATTTCTTGAGGGTTTCTCAGAGTAATTTGTATTGTCTGGTCCCAATCACTTGAGGAGATAAGGGGAACTGGGATCACAATGAGGAACTTTCCCTACTGCTTTGTTAACAGCTCATATTTTAGTTTTCCTGTATTCTTTACTGCCTTGGATAAACCTTATCTCATCTATGCTTAATTGCTGTGTTAGTCTGAGTGCTTGCAGCAAAGCTGAATGCTCCCTGTTGGGAAGCGGAATAAATTAGATTCCAGATTGCCAAGGAAAAGCTTCAGGAAGGTTGTGAACAATCCAGGGAGATCATTATTGGGAGGCCCTCTAGACTGGATGCCCATCATTTCAAAGTCATGATTTATCAGTGCCTTCTGGTGTGCAAACACATGTGTGTGTGTCTGTACGTGTGTGTGACTTTTTACATTTTGCTCTGCTAATCACAGAACCAGGAAAGCTTCTTTAATTTTTGGGAACAGAGGCTAAGCAAGCTGCTGTTTGATTCTACTTTTTCTGACAAATATTTCTTTCTTTATATAATTTTAAGTCCCACCTTCCCATATTTTGTTCATTTTTCTTCCAGAATAAGTTACCCAAATAGCATTCCAGAATTGTACCCATATATAATTTTCAAAGGAAGGAAGAGACTATGTTAAAAATTAAATTTTGGTATATCTGACTTCAACTTGCTAAGTTTAATTTTTTGGAAATTGTGCCTTAAGGTTTGAAAATCTTGACTTTGTCTTTTCTGCCATGCATGAATTTAGCTTTACAAAATTTTATTTTTGCTACTTTCACTATAGATTCTCTTTCTTTCTGCTTTTCTTTCTGGCAACTATATTCCTTATTTTTGTTCTGCTGCTGTGAATTTCATCACTCTGTCTTCCCCACAGTATATAATACTTCCATCATAGTATATAAAAAGCATTTTCCTATGAATTGAAGATTTGTGCCTTTTAGGCATAATGAGGAAAAAGTTGATCTTTCTCATATATTAGGGGATATTTTGAAAGTCCTTCAATTATTTGTTTCATTGGCAGTTTCACACTCCAAAATTCTTTATCTGATCTCTGTACATCTCACTCTTTCTTCCATTTTTCTTCCCAATCTCTATGCCAATTTTATTTTTTCCTATTTATTGTTTTTACAAAGTTATTACCAAGTTTGTCCACATGGCCAATAGTCAATTTAGTCATAAAAAGGCAAAAGGCAACATACTTTTCTCTTTGCATATAAAGTGAAGATTGATATGCCAGATAAAGGATAGTTCGGGAACATAGTTCATTAAGCTACATCCAACATATATTAAAGCATCTTGCTTTACTTGTTTTAAAAGAAAAATATCATCTTCAAAAACTTAGTAAAGATAATTTCTACATTACCTGTAAATAGAGTTTATTTGATTTCAACTTAGCTTCTAGTTTTAGCAGTCTTTTTGCTGGGTCTGGTACTTCCAGTTTCATCTTTATCATGCACTTAGTTTCTCGAACAATTTCTAAAATTTTGGGATCAAAATTAACCAACAATTTCCCGGTTTCTGGATGACGTACAAAAAGTGTAGCCTGTAAAGCTGCAAATAAATTAGGATTTGAATTAATTATTCTACCTAGTCTTCATTTTAGCCTTACAAGCTAAGAGGAGAGAAAACACTCAGTTTCAGGTGGAGAATTTAGGTCTGGAAGTCTATTGAATCCCAGCACTTTTTTCTTTCTTTCTTTCTTTCTTTCTTTCTTTCTTTCTTTCTTTTTTGCACAAGGGCAGGGAAAACTTTTATAAAACATAATTTTAAGTGTCAAACTGGATTTTTTTATGGTGTCAATTCCCTGGGAAAAAAACCAAAATACTTGCTGGACCAATGCAATATGAAGAACAAACATTCCCACACAAGGGTTTGGTATATTTTCTTAATCCAGCATATGTATGTTTCTCTAAAGAGGTTTATGTGAACAATATGTCCAACTGTAGGTCACAAAATAAATTTCAAAATCAATAAGAAATACTGAGTACCAAAAATGGTCTAAATACTTAGGTTATAAACATAGAATCTATGTATAAGTACATTTTCAATGATCAATATGTAGAAAACAGAAAAATAAATGTGGTTCTTATTAAGAGAGTTAAGAATGGCTATTCCAAAAATTAAAACACACAGAACTGCACGTGAAATTGGTACGAAATAAATGCTATTACAACAAAGACCCCTGCAATGAAATCTTACGATAAACTAAGTGTTTTTCAAGATCCAAATTTATTATTTATTTATTTTATACAACAGCCAGTGCCACAACATTTCAATAACTTGAAATAATCTGGACACTTCTAAAAAAGTTGGCTGACTTCTATTATTCTCATGAAAAATAAATAAGATTGGGGAAGCTTGGACACAATTCTGACGAAAGCAATGAGGTAGTCACAAAAACAATTTAACTCCACATTAATAGATTGGAATGGAATTTTTGAAATGACCCCCAAACGTTTAGATATTTTAATTGGTTTTCTCACAAAAGAAGCACCAGGCTTGGAATCAGGAAAATTCACCTTAATTAGTTTAAATCTGGCCTCAGAAACTTACTAGTTGTGTGACCCTGGGCAAGTCATTTAACTCTTTGCCTCAGTTTCTCATCTATAAAATTAGCTAGAGAAGGAGGTGACAAACCACTCCAGTATCTTTGCCAAAAACACCCCAAAGTAAAGTCACAAAGAATCAGACACAACTGAAACAACACTAATGAACAATAAATTCTAACTATTCTAGCTTCTTATCATTACTGTATAAATGTGCTTTTCAATGTAATCAATGCACGGAATTCTATTTTGTGCCCTAACCCTAATCCTAACCCTAACCCTAGAGAGCCACATGTAGCTTTAAGATTGCTTTGCACAAAGTAAATGCTTGATAAATTTTTTCATTTAATCATTATTTCATAGACATTTTCACCTATTATATATGTTTACACATATATACAATATTACTAGACATATTATCACTTTATGTTTATGTACCATATAGTTTTGCTTTGTCATTCCTCTATTGCTTAGTATGTTGTTGATTTCTTTTTCTTTTTTTACCAAATCTAGTATTTATTTTCCTTTTGGGTCATTTCCTTCGGTCATATTCTCAAAGGGAGAATTGATATAATAAAGGATATGAATGCTTCTTTCTAGCTATTATATAATGCTAAACAATATACAGAAATATTGAAACCATGTATAATGCCATTGATAACTGATGTAATTATTTCACCACTGTTATAAATGATGGAATTTGACTTTTTATAAGTTATATCGGTATATAACAGCACTGTGAAGCTGTTTTAATTCACATTTCTTTGTCAGTGTGGGTATGGATTTTCTCTTATCTAGATTTGTTGCGTGTTACTTTCTCACCTATTGGAAATTTCAACTTTTTTCTGGGCCTGTCACTAACTTGTTTAGTTCTCCTCTCATCCCCCCAAAATTCGCTTCTCCCATTCCCTTTTGCCTTACTTCTCCCTAGGCCAATCACCCTATCCTGGAGAAAGTGATAAACTGATCTGGGTAATTGTTGACCCCAGACAAACTAAGGAACCAGAAAGGACACTGGGGGACTAGGGAAGATGGGAATTGTGAACTGGGAGCACTGAAGAGGTTTAGATATGTGCAAAATACTGGTAGGGGTAGAAAAGGTGCTACCAAATGCTAGGAGGAAACGGGCTTCATACCGTGAATTTAATTTTGATCCAATTTACTGTCAAGGTAGTTATTTAATGTTATGAGGTCCATGATCTTGTGGATTCCCTAGCACTTGCCCTTTCTCTTCTCTGACAATGCCACCACTTTAGTGAAGGCCCAAATCACCTCATGCCTGGACCACTGCAACAACTTGCCGGTATGTCTGCCTGCCTCAAGGCTCTCCCCACTCCATTTCATCCTCCATTCAACCACGAAAGTGACTTTTCCTAAAGTACAGGTCTGATCCTGTCATCCTGGTTCAATAAACTCCAGTAAACTCCCTACTGCCTCCAGGATAAAATACAAAACACTCTATTTGATATTCAAAGTTCTCCATGACCTAACCCTGCCTTTTTCCGTCTTCTTTCACTTCATTCCCTGCCACATAGTCTTCATGGAAGTGACTTGGGCCTCCTCATCTCCTGGTACTTGCTGGCTGTCCCCCACACCTGGAACATTCTGCTCTTCCCCTCTAACTCTTGACCTACCTGGTTCCCTTCAGCTAAACTCCCATCAGCTACAAGAAGCATCTCCAGAACTCAGCTCATTCCTAGCCCTTCCCTATGTAATTATCTCCACTTTGTTCATAGTTATTGGCTCCAATAGGACAGGGAGTGGTGCATAAGGCCACAGAACCACAGAACCACAAATCCTTTTATTAGAGTCTCGAGTCCTTTTATTAAGGGGATTTGTTCTGTGAAGTTTGGATTCAAAGAGCCATAATTGAGTACCTAGAGGACCACATGTGGCCCCGAAGCCATGGGTTTCCCACCCCTGAGGCCACATTTTAACTCAGGTATTCCTGACTCCAGGCCTGGCACTCTGCCCATTGAACCACCTCACTGTCCCAGGAGTCTGGAATTCCAGAAATTCAAATTCTGCCTCAGACACTTAATAGCTGTTACCCCTGGACAGGTAAAAATCCCCCTGTCAGAATCAAATGAGACAACTCATACAAAGCAGTTTGCTACAGAAATGCTAAGCTATTAGCACATGTGTGCTATGGGAGTCTGGCAGCAACACACTGGAAGGTGTCATCATATTCTCATTCTGGGAGTGGGGGGAGAGGCAAAAAAAGGAGTCAAAGAAGTGAGTGACCTCGCCCCAAGTATATCCAAGCCCTTTGTTTCATATGAGTTATGGACACAAGAGTTACACACATATGCAAACTGCTTGTTCGTCTCTTTTGACCACTAATCAAGCAGGCTGTAGATACCTATGTGTTTGTATCATTTTTTATGTACTTTGGATAATAAACATAGAATAAACATGGAACATTTTTTGAGTATTTTTCTCATTCATTCTGTTGGGTTCTTAGTGATATTTATATTAACACAGATTTAATTGTATAACCACATCTTATTTTTAGATATGTATCTGGCTATGGTACAACATGGGATTTGGAGTAAGGGAAGTAATAATGTTCAGCTCCTTCATCTGCTGCTGGCTCCCATCCACCTGGCCTTGGGAAAGTCAGTGACTACTTTGGACCTACATTTGGATTAGATCAACAGATGCTCAGTCACTCTAACACTCTTTTCTTTTGTGATATCTATCTTCCATTTCTTTAATAGTGCTGAATTTATTTTCCCCTTTATAAATGGCATAAATACGTTATTCCATTTTCTTCTGCTGTTTTAACAGATTTTTAAAAACTATTTAACACCTTGACACATCTGGAATTTATTGCAGCATATGGTAGGAATTCAATTGTCCCCAAAGCATTTATTAAATGGTGATTTTTTTTTGCCACTGTGTTGCATTTGGCTTTTCATATATTAAGTTATTAATATATTTTAAATCTATTACTGGAATCTCGATTCTACTGATTAATTTTTTTAACCCAAATACCACATGCTTCTGATAACTGTCATTTTGTAATATGTTTCAAAATCCAGTAATCACTAGACTACCAGTTGATCAATTTCTATAAAATATCACACAGCCACTTTATTTGATGTATCTATATATGAGCTTTGGGAGTACTGTCATATTTATGACATTAATGTTTCTAGCCAGGAGCTAGTTATAACTCTCCATTTATTCATGTTTTCCTTTATTTCTCCCATTAAGACTTACAGTTTTCTTGGAATAAATCTAGTGTCCGAAGTTAAACTAATATCTAAGTGCTTAATAGTTTTTGTTATCATTCTTGTGAAAAGAATTCATTCTTTCATTCCATTTTCTAGATCTGTCACTAGTTTATAGGAATGCAATTGATTTTTGTGAATTTATTGTATATGTTTTGACAACTTAACTAATTTGTTACCATTAATGTCTGATGGATTGATTTTGATTTTCTAGGTACGCAATCATGTTATCTGAAAAAGTGACATTTATATTTCTTCATTTATGCCTTTTCTAATACTATAGTGTCTCAAAAGTTTGAGTGCACTTTTAAACTACTAAAGCTTAGTGCAATTGAAAAGTACACTAAGGGGTGGCTAGGTGGTGTAATGAATGGAGCACTGACTCTGAAGTCAGGAGGACCTGAGTTCAAATCTGACCTCAGACACTTAACATGAACTAGTCATGCGACCTTGGGCAAGTCACTTAACCCCAACTGCCCAGCCTCCCCTCCAAAAAAAAAAAGCAAAAAAATAACAATAAAAGTACACTAAGACTTTTGGGACATCTTATATATAATCTTGGGTGATGAGGATAATCCTTGTCTTTTTACTGTTCTTAAAAGGGAATGTGCCTCAATTGAGTACAATGCTGCTTCTTGGTCTTAAATAGTTAACTCTTTATAGATTAAGGAAAAAAATCCTCCACAGCTAACTCCTTCAAGTCCTTCTCTGATGCCTGGATTCTTAAAGGCTATGCTATGGAACTGAATTCTCTGGCAGATCCCACCAAAGTAGAAGGGTCCAAGGATGAGCCCTCTGGTGAACTGTATGTCTATCTCGTAGGGACCAAGAGAGCTAACCAGGAAGAGGCTCATCACCAGAGTTAGCTAAAAGGTGTAGTTTTTGTTGTTGTGTTGTTTTGCTTTATGTCATGAAGCATATCCAACTACAGTATAGAGAGTTCGTAATCTGGTTGGGCAGCTATATGACTCAGTGGATACAGTACTGGGTCTGGAGTCAGGAAGACATGAATTCAAATTCAGCCTCAGACACTTACTAGTTGTATGACTCTGGGCAAGTCACTAAACCCTGTATGCCTCAATTTCTTCATCCATAAAATGAACTGAAGAAGGAAACTGCAAACCATTCCAGTGTCTTTTCCAAGAAAATCCCAAATGGGGTTACAAAGAATCAGACACAACTGAAATAACTGAACAACAATAACCTGGTTAGTGAAGGGACTACTCAAATCAATGAAGTCATAAAGTGCTGATATAAATTTCATCTAGAATGCCTACTAGATTTTATCAAATGCCTTTTTAGCATCTTTTGAAATTATCTATAACTTTTTTTAAATTTTATTTTCTCTGCCATGAAGATGGACATACTGGAAATGATGGGACAAAAATAACTAAAAGAGACCAAGATGAATAAGAACAGTGTAGGAGAGGACCTAGGTGACTTAGATGAATTCAAGTCATCTAGCTCAGAGAAGCTATACCCATAGGCCCTGAAAAAGTGGCTGGCATGACTGTAAAGTCACTTTTGGTGATATATGAAAGATCTTAGAAAACACAAGAGGTACCAAAAGACTGGAGAAACCAAACATGGCTCTAATTTTCAAAAGAAGGGATAGAGTCTATAAACCATAGCCTCTTAACTTTGATTACTGGGGAAAATTATAGAATGAATTATTACAGAGAGTTGGTGAATATCTAGATAGGAAAGTATTACAAAAAGCCAGCATACTTCATCAAGGAAACTTCAGCTCAATAATCTCATTTCCTTTTTGGACAAGTTACTAAACTAGCAGATGAGGAGATTCTGTAGACACGGTTTAGAATTTTGCAAAGCTTTTGACACATTATCACATGTGAAGAAGACACAATGATACGAATTAATTAAAATATAGTTTAGATTATTTCAGACATGGATAAATGGCCAGATTCAAAGAGTTGCTGATAGTTCAATGTCAATGTGTCAAGACATCTTCCAATGCAGTAATCAAGGGATCTGTTTTCATTTTAGTCAATGACCCTGATAAAGGTCTACACCTCTCAACCACTTTGTAAATGATACCCAACTTGAATGGGTAGCAAATAACACACTGGAGTCAAGATCAAAAAGATCTTGACAGACAAAAGCCCTGGGCTGCATCTCATAATATGAAATTCAATAGGGATAAATTTAAAGTCTTGCATTTGAATACAAAAAAAATCAACTTCACAAATACAAGACGGGGGAATAATGTTATTCTGAAAAATATCTAGGAAATCCCAGTCTGTGTGAGCAGTGGGGTATAGCAGTCAAGAAAGCTAAAGCAATCTTGGGCTGCATTAGGAGAGGGCACAAATAGCTTAAAGGGATAAGGGAAGTGATAGTTTCTCTATGCTCTCTGCTGTCATACTTCATCTGTAAGTACTGTGTTCGGTTATGGGTACCACAGTTTAAAAAGAACATTGGGGTTGGAGCCAAGATGGCAGAATAGAAGCACAAACTTGGCATGAGCTCCCGCTCCAGTGACTTCCAATACAGGCAAAAAAAATGACTCTAAACAAATTTTAGAGTTACAAAACCTACAAAGTAACAGAGAAAAACAAATCTCCCACTAAAGGTAGCCTGGCAGGTTGACAGGAGGGGTTTATCACACTAGGCTGGGAGCTAGGCACAGTCCTGTGGTTGTGGCCCAAAGGAAGACCCAACCATCAGCACATTCTGGCCAGAAAAGACTTCAGGAAAGTGAATCACCAGCAGCTGTTGCAGTTTCCAGACTTCTCAACCCATAAATGCCAAAGAGAAAGTAAAAGGTCAGTGAGGAACTCTGTTGGTACAGGGGGATGGAAGAGCATGGTCTGGCCCCTGACCCCAGGGTGAGAGGTGGCAGAGGACAGCTGTTGCAGCTGCTGCCCCACATGGCTGCCTCCAGAGCTGCTGGCCTGCAGATCGAAGGGGGACCAAGTGACCAGTCAGAAGGTAATCACTCTTGCTTTGACCTGCTTGGATCCGGATTGTGGTCCTAGGGTGTGTGGCTAGTGTGCCAGAGCTTGTGGGGGCTGTAGAAAGGACACTCTCCTAATAGATCTGGCAGCTGCAAAAACCTCAGCAATTGGGACAAAGCTCTCTCCATTCTGGAAACAGAGTTCTACCACTGCAAAGAGCTCAAAAACCAAGTAATTGACTGGCAACATGAGAAAGCAGAAGATATGTAATCAGACCATAGATTCCTTTTTGGGGGACAAAAAGGATCAAAGCAGGGAATGAGAGGAAGACAACAAAGTCAGAACTCCTGCATCAAGGCTTCGAAGAAAAATATGAACTGGTTATAGGCCATGGAGCAGATCAAGAAGGATTTTGAAAATCAAGTAAGAGAAGTGGAGGAAAAATTGGGAAAAAAAGAGAATGATGCAAGAAAATCATGAAAAGTGAATGAACAACCTGATAAAGGAGACCCAAAACAATACTGAAGAAAATAACATCTTAAAAAATAGACTAACTCAAATGGCAAATGAGGCCCAAAAAGCCAATGAGGAGAAAAAGGCCTTAAAAAGCCAAATTTGGCAGATGGAAAAGGAATTTCAAAAACTCACTGAAGAGAATAATTCCTTCAAAATTAGACTGGAGCAAATAGAAGCTAATGATTTTATGAGAAATCAAGATACTAGAAAACATATCCAAACAAATGAAAAAATAGAAGGCAATGTGAAATATCTCACTGGAAAAACCACTGACTTGGAAAACAGATCTAGGAGAGATAATTTAAAAATTATTGAACTACCTGAAAGCCATGATCAAAAAAAGAATGTAGAAATCATCCTTCAAGAAGTTCTCAAGGAAAATTTCCTTGATATTTTAGAACCAGAAGGCAAAATAGAATTCGAAAGAATTCACCAATCACCTCTTGAAAAAGATCCCAAAAAGAAAACTCTTAGGAATATTATAGCCAAATTCCAGAGCTCCCAGGTCAAGGAGAAAATACTGTAAGCAGTCAGGAAGAAACAATTTGAGTACTGTGGAAACACAATCAGAATAACACAAGACCTGGCAGCTTCTACATTAAGGGACTGATGGGCTTGTAATATGATATTCCGGAGGTCAAGGGAGCTAGGATTAAAACCAAGAATCAGCTACCCAGTAAAATTGAGTACAATGTTCCAGGGGAAAATATGGCTATTGAATGAAATAGATTTTCAAGTATTTTTTATGAAAAAACCAGAGCTGAAGAGAAAATTTGATTTTCAAATACAAGAAGCAAGGGAAGCATGAGAAGGTAAACAGGAAAGAGAAATCATAAAGAATTTATTAAAGTTGAACTATTCATATTCCTACATGGAAAAATGATAATTGTAACTCATAAGACTTTTCTCAGTATAAGGATGGTTGATGGGAATATATATGTGTGTATATATATCTATATCTATATATATGTATATATGTATACATACATAGATATGTATAGGAGAGTTTATGTGTATATAAATATATATATATATGAGTGTGGGTATATGTATGTACATGTATACATAGAGAGCACAGGATGAGTTGAATGGAAGGGATGATATCTAAAAAGTAAAATTAAGAGCAGAAGAATTTATTGGGAGATGGAGAAAGGGAGAGATAGATTAGGGTAAATTATCTCACGTAAAAGAGGCAAGAG